>RPOG01006401.1:1484-14617 GCA_008086565.1 Thalassoma bifasciatum | reverse complement strand
GTCGCTGGTTCAACTCCCGCTCGAAACATGTGCTTGTTCAAACATTTCTGTATTGTTGCTCAGCTTTGGTCAATTAGATCCAATGGCCCCATTTATGCAATGTTTTGTTGTTGGTCTATTGAGAGAAAAAAGGACCTCTAAACCAATGGTAATTTTCATTTTGAAGGTGTGTTTTGTGACTTTTGAGAAGACTTTTGGCATGTGAGATGAAGTGAGCCAACAACACAGGTACAGTGATTTTCCCTTACCCTGCTTGTTGCCTTTTTGTAGGCTTGTCAAAGGGATCTCCTGCTATCAGTGCTATACACCATGTTCGATAGCTCACTTGGTAGAGTGGAGGACTGTAGAGGATGGTCTGTGATCCTTAGGTCGCTGGTTCACCTCCCGCTCGAAACATGTGCTTGTTCAAGCAGTTCTGAACTGTTGCTCAGCATTGGTCAATGACATCCAATGGCCCTAACTATGCAATGTTTTGTTGTTGGTCTATTGAGAGAAAAAAAGACCTCTAAACAAAAGCTAATTTTCATTTTGAAAGTGTGTTCTGTGACTTTTGAGAAGACTTTTGGCATGTGAGATGAAGTGAGCCAACAACACAGGTACAGTGATTTTCCCTTACCCTGCTTGTTGCTTTTTTGTAGGCTTGTCAAAGGGATCTCCTGCTATCAGTGCTGTACACCATGTTCGATAGCTCACTTGGTAGAGTGGAGGACTGTAGAGGATGGTCTGTGATCCTTATGTCGCTGGTTCAACTCCCGCTCGAAACATGTGCTTGTTCAAACATTTCTGTATTGTTGCTCAGCTTTGGTCAATTAGATCCAATGGCCCCATTTATGCAATGTTTTGTTGTTGGTCTAAACTCTCTTTTTTCCTGGAGATTTGGTTACCATTAAAAGTAAAACTTCCACACAAAACACTGAAAACTCTTCTGAAAACCGATGTGAGATGAAGTGAGCCAACAACACAGGTACAGTGATTTTCCCTTACCCTGCTTGTTGCCTTTTTGTAGGCTTGTCAAAGGGATCTCCTGCTATCAGTGCTGTACACCATGTTCGATAGCTCACTTGGTAGAGCGGACGACTGTAGAGGATGGTCTGTGATCCTTAGGTCGCTGGTTCAACTCCCGCTCTAAACATGTGTTTGTTCAAACATTTCTGTATTGTTGCTCAGCTTTGGTCAATGAGATCCAAAGGCCCTATCTATGCAATGTTTTGTTGTTGGTCTATTGAGAGAAAAATAGACCTCTAAACCAAAGCTAATTTGCATTTTGAGTGTGTGTTTTGTGACTTTTGAGAAGACTTTTGGCATGTGAGATGAAGTGAGCCAACAACACAGGTACAGTGATATTCCCTTACCCTGCTTGTTTCCTTATTTTTTGTGGGCTTGTTAAAGGGATCTCCTGCTCTCTGTGCTGTACACACTCCTCCATAGCTCAGTTGGTAGAGTGGAGGACTGTAGATGATGGTTGTAGCAGTGATCCTTAGGTCGCAGGTTCACCTCCCGCTCGAAGCATGTGCTTTTTCTAGCAGTTCTGTATTGTTGATCAGCCTACGTCAATGAGATCCATTGGCCCTATTTATTTGTTGGTCTACCTAGAGAAAAAAGACCTGTAGGCCACTGATAAATTTAATTTTAAAGGTGTTTTTTTTTTTACTTTTGAGAAGACTTTTGGCATTTGAGATGAAGTGAGCCAACACAAAGGTACAGTGATTTTACCTTACCCTGCTTGTTTCCTTTTTTTGTAGGCTTGTTTAAGGGATCTGCTGCTCTCTGTGCTGTACACCCTCCTCGATAGCTCAGTTGGTAGAGTGGAGGACTGTAGATAATGGTTGTAGCAGTGATCCTTAGGTCGCTGGTTCAACTCCCGCTCGAAGCATGTGCTTTTTCTAGCAGTTCTGTATTGTAGATCAGCCTACGTCAATGAGATCCATTGGCCCTATTTATTTGTTGGTCTACCTAGAGGAAAAAGACCTGTAGGCCACTGGTAAATTTAATTTTAAAGGTGTTTTTTTTTACTTTTGAGTAGACTTTTGACATGTGAGATGAAGTGAGCCAACACAAAGGTACAGTGATTTTCCCTTACCCTGCTTGTTTCCTTATTTTTTGTGGGCTTGTTAAAGGGATCTCCTGCTCTCTGTGCTGTACACCCTCCTCCATAGCTCAGTTGGTAGAGTGTTGGACTGTAGATGATGGTTGTAGCAGTGATCCTTAGGTCGCTGGTTCAACTCCCGCTCGTGCATGTGCTTTTTCCAGCAGTTCTTTACTGTAACTCAGCCTACGTCAATGAGATCCAATGGCCCTATCTATGCAATGTTTATTTGTTGCTCTTCTTAGTCAAAAAAAAACCTCTAGACCAGAGGTAAATTTTCATTTTGAAGGTGTGTTTTGTGACTTTTGAGAAGACTTTTGGCATGTGAGATGAAGTGAGCCAACACAAAGGTACAGTGATTTTCCCTTACCCATCTTGTTTCCTTTTTTTTTTGGCTTGTTAAAGGGATCTCCTGCTCTCTGTGCTGTACACCCTCCTCGATAGCTTAGTTGGTAGAGTGGAGGACTGTAGATGATGGTTTTAGCAGTGATCCTTAGATCGCTGGTTCAACTCCCGCTCGTGCATGTGCTTTCTCCAGCAGTTCGGTACTGTAACTCAGCCTACGTCAATGAGATCCAATGGCCCTATCTATGCAATGTTTATTTGTTGGTCTTCTTAGTCAAAAAAGACCTCTAGACCAGAGGTAAATTTCCATTTTGAAGGTGTGTTTTGTGACTTTTGAGAAGACTTTTGGCATGTGAGATGAAGTGAGCCAACACAAAGGTACAGTGATTTTCCCTTACCCTGCTTGTTTCCTTGATTTGTGGGCTTGTTAAAGGGATCTCCTGCTCTCTGTGCTGTACACCCTCCTCGATAGCTCAGTTGGTAGAGTGGAGGACTGTAGATGATGGTTGTAGCAGTGATCCTTAGGTCGCAGGTTCACCACCCGATCGAAACATGTGCTTGTTCAAACAGTTCTGTATTGTTGCTCAGCTTTGATCAATGAGATCCAATGGCCCAAACTTAATAATGTTTTGTTGTTGGTCTATCTAGAGAAAAAAGGACCTCTAAACCAAAGCTAATTTTCATTTTGAAGGTGTGTTTTGTGACTTTTGAGAAGACTTTTGGCATGTGAGATGAAGTGAGCCAACAACACAGGTACAGTGATTTTCCCTTACCCTGCTTGTTGCCTTTTTGTAGGCTTGTCAAAACGATCCCCGGCCTCCTGTGCTGTACACCCTCTTCGATAGCTCACTTGGTAGAGTGGAGGACTGTAGAGGATTGTTCTATCAGTGATCCTTAGGTCGCAGGTTCACCTCCCGATCGAAACATGTGCTTTTTCCAGCAGTTCTGCACTGTAACTCAGCCTACGTCAATGAGATCCAATGGCCCTATCAATGCAATGTTTATTTGTTGGTCTTCTAAGTCAAAAAAGACCTCTAGACCAGAGGTAAATTTTCATTTTGAAGGTGTGTTTTGTGACTTTTGAGAAGACTTTTGGCATGTGAGATGAAGTGAGCCAACACAAAGGTACAGTGATTTTCCCTTACCCTGCTTGTTTCCTTATTTTTTGTGGGCTTGTTAAAGGGATCTCCTGCTCTCTGTGCTGGTAACCCTCCTCCATAGCTCAGTTGGTAGAGTGGAGGACTGTAGATGATGGTTGTAGCAGTGATCCTTAGGTCGCTGGTTCAACTCCCGCTCGAAGCATGTGCTTTTTCTAGCAGTTCTGTATTGTAGATCAGCCTACGTCAATGAGATNTGAGATGAAGTGAGCCAACACAAAGGTACAGTGATTTTCCCTTACCCTGCTTGTTTCCTTATTTTTTGTGGGCTTGTTAAAGGGATCTCCTGCTCTCTGTGCTGTACACCCTCCTCGATAGCTCAGTTGGTAGAGTGGAGGACTGTAGATGATGGTTGTAGCAGTGATCCTTAGGTCGCTGGTTCAACTCCCGCTCGAAGCATGTGCTTTTTCTAGCAGTTCTGTATTGTAGATCAGCCTACGTCAATGAGATCCATTGGCCCTATTTATTTGTTGGTCTACCTAGAGAAAAAAGACCTGTAGGCCACTGGTAAATTTAATTTTAAAGGTGTTTTTTTTTACCTTTGAGAAGACTTTTGGCATTTGAGATGAAGTGAGCCAACACAAAGGTACAGTGATTTTCCCTTACCCTGCTTGTTTCCTTATTTTTTGTGGGCTTGTTAAAGGGATCTCCTGCTCTCTGTGCTGTACACCCTCCTCGATAGCTCAGTTGGTAGAGTGGAGGACTGTAGATGATGGTTGTAGCAGTGATCCTTAGGTCGCTGGTTCAACTCCCGCTCGNATTTGTTGGTCTACCTAGAGAAAAAAGACCTGTAGGCCACTGGTAAATTTAATTTTAAAGGTGTTTTTTTTTACTTTTGAGAAGACTTTTGGCATTTGAGATGAAGTGAGCCAACACAAAGGTACAGTGATTTTCCCTTACCCTGCTTGTTTCCTTATTTTTTGTGGGCTTGTTAAAGGGATCTCCTGCTCTCTGTCCTGTACACGGAGGAGCTATCGAGTCAACCATCTCACCTCCTGACATCTACTACCAACATCGTCACTAGGAATCCAGCGACCAAGTTGAGGGCGAGCTTCGTACACGAAAAAGATCGTCAAGACATAACATCTAGTCGGATGCAGTTACTCTAGGTAACCGGGATAAATAAACAACCAGATGGATCTCTTTTTTGACCTGTAGGCCCCTGTTAATTTAATTTTAAAGGTGTTTTTTTTTACTTTTGAGAAGACTTTTGGCATTTGAGATGAAGTGAGCCAACACAAAGGTACAGTGATTTTCCTTTACCCTGCTTGTTTCCTTTTTTTGTAGGATTGTTAAAGGGATCTCCTGCTCTCTGTGCTGTACACCCTCCTCGATAGCTCAGTTGGTAGAGTTGAGGACTGTAGATGATGGTTGTAGCAGTGATCCTTAGGTCGCTGGTTCAACTCCCGCTCGTGCATGTGCTTTCTCCAGCAGTTCAATACTGTAACTCAGCCTACGTCAATGAGATCCAATGGCCCTATCTATGCAATGTTTATTTGTTGCTCTTCTTAGTCAAAAAAGTCCTCTACACCAGAGGTAAATTTTCATTTTGAAGGTGTGTTTTGTGACTTTTGAGAAGACTTTTGGCATGTGAGATGAAGTGAGCCAACACAAAGGTACAGTGATTTTCCCTTACCCTGCTTGTTTCCTTATTTTTTGTGGTCTTGTTAAAGGGATCTCCTGCTCTCTGTGCTGTACACCCTCCTCGATAGCTCAGTTGGTAGAGTGGTGGACTGTAGATGATGGTTGTAGCAGTGATCCTTAGGTCGCTGGTTCAACTCCTGCTCGAAGCATGTGCTTTTTCTAGCAGTTCCGTATTGTAGATCAGCCTACGTCAATGAGATCCAATGGCCCTATCTATGCAATGTTTATTTGTTGGTCTCCTTAGTCAAAAAAGACCTCTAGACCAGAAGTCAATTTTCATTTTGAAGGTGTGTTTTGTGACTTTTGAGAAGACTTTTGGCATGTGAGATTAAGTGAGCCAACACCACAGGTACAGTGATTTTCCCTTACCCTGCTTGTTTCCTTTTTTTGTTGGCTTGTTAAAGGGATCTCCTGCTCTCTGTGCTGTACACCCTCCTCGATAGCTCAGTTGGTAGAGTGGAGGACTGTAGATGATGGTTGTAGCAGTGATCCTTAGGTCGCTGGTTCAACTCCCGCTCGTGCATGTGCTTTTTCCAGCAGTTCTTTACTGTAACTAAGCCTACGTCAATGAGATCCAATGGCCCTATATATGCAATGTTTATTTGTTGCTCTTCTTAGTCAAAAAAGACCTCTAGAGCAGAGGTAAATTTTCATTTTGAAGGTGTGTTTTGTGACTTTTGAGAAGACTTTTGGCATGTGAGATGAAGTGAGCCAACACAAAGGTACAGTGATTTTCCCTAACCCTGCTTGTTTCCTTATTTTTTGTGGACTTGTTTAAGGGATCTCCTGCTCTCTGTGCTGTACACCCTCCTCAATAGCTCAGTTGGTAGAGTGGTGGACTGTAGATGATGGTTGTAGCAGTGATCCTTAGGTCGCTGGTTCAACTCCTGCTCGAAGCATGTGCTTTTTCTAGCAGTTCTGTATTGTAGATCAGCCTACGTCAATGAGATCCATTGGCCCTATTTATTTGTTGGTCTACCTAGAGAAAAAAGACCTGTAGGCCACTGGTAAATTTAATTTTAAAGGTGTTTTTTTTTACTTTTGAGAAGACTTTTGGCATTTGAGATGAAGTGAGCCAACACAAAGGTACAGTGATTTTCCCTTACCCTGCTTGTTTCCTTATTTTTTGTGGGCTTGTTAAAGGGATCTCCTGCTCTCTGTGCTGTACACCCTCCTCGATAGCTCAGTTGGTAGAGTGGAGGACTGTAGATGATGGTTGTAGCAGTGATCCTTAGGTCGCTGGTTCAACTCCCGCTCGTGCATGTGCTTTCTCCAGCAGTTCGGTACTGTAACTCAGCCTACGTCAATGAGATCCAATGGCCCTATCTATGCAATGTTTATTTGTTGNTCTTCTTAGTCAAAAAAGACCTCTAGACCAGAGGTAAATTTTCATTTTGAAGGTGTGTTTTGTGACTTTTGAGAAGACTTTTGGCATGTGAGATGAAGTGAGCCAACACAAAGGTACAGTGATTTTCCCTTACCCTGCTTGTTTCCTTTTTTTGTAGGCTTGTTAAAGGGATCTCCTGCTCTCTGTGCTGTACACCCTCCTCGATAGCTCAGTTGGTAGAGTGGAGGACTGTAGATGATGGTTGTAGCAGTGATCCTTAGGTCGCTGGTTCAACTCCCGCTCGTGCATGTGCTTTTTCCAGCAGTTCTTTACGAAACTCAGCCTACGTCAATGAGATCCAATGGCCCTATCTATGCAATGTTTATTTGTTGGTCTACCTAGAGAAAAAAGACCTGTAGGCCACTGGTAAAATTAATTTTAAAGGTGTTTTTTTTTTTACTTTTGAGAAGACTTTTGGCATTTGAGATGAAGTGAGCCAACACAAAGGTACAGTGATTTTCCCTTTCCATGCTTGTCTCCTTATTTTTTGTGGGCTTGTTAAAGGGATCTGCTGCTCTCTGTGCTGTACACCCTCCTCGATAGCTCAGTTGGTAGAGTGGAGGACTGTAGATGATGGTTGTAGCAGTGATCCTTAGGTCGCTGGTTCAACTCCCACTCGTGCATGTGCTTTCTCCAGCAGTTCGGTACTGCAACTCAGCCTACGTCAATGAGATCCAATGGCCCTATCTATGCAATGTTTATTTGTTGCTCTTCTTAGTCAAAAAAGACCTGTAGACCAGAGGTCAATTTTCATTTTGAAGGTGTGTTTTGTGACTTTTGAGAAGACTTTTGGCATGTGAGATGAAGTGAGCCAACACAAAGGTACAGTGATTTTCCCTAACCCTGCTTGTTTCCTTATTTTTTGTGGGCTTGTTAAAGGGATCTCCTGCTCTCTGTGCTGTACACCCTCCTCGATAGCTCAGTTGGTAGAGTGGAGGACTGTAGATGATGGTTGTAGCAGTGATCCTTTGGTTGCTGGTTCAACTCCCGCTCGACGCATGAGCTTTTTCTAGCAGTTCTGTATTGTAGATCAGCCTACGTCAATGAGATCCATTGGCCCTATTTATTTGTTGGTCTACCTAGAGAAAAAAGACCTGTAGGCCACTGGTAAATTTAATTTTAAAGGTGTTTTTTTTTACTTTTGAGAAGACTTTTGGCATTTGAGATGAAGTGAGCCAACACAAAGGTACAATGATTTTCCCTTACCCTGCTTGTTTCCTTATTTTTTGTGGACTTGTAAAAGGGATCTCCTGCTCTCTGTGCTGTACACCCTCCTCGATAGCTCAGTTGGTAGAGTGGAGGACTGTAGATGATGGTTGTAGCAGTGATCCTTAGGTCGCTGGTTCAACTCCCGCTCGAAGCATGTGCTTTTTCTAGCAGTTCTGTATTGTAGATCAGCCTACGTCAATGAGATCCATTGGCCCTATTTATTTGTTGGTCTACCTAGAGAAAAAAGACCTGTAGGCCACTGGTAAATTTAATTTTAAAGGTGTTTTTTTTTACTTTTGAGAAGACTTTTGGCATTTGAGATGAAGTGAGCCAACACAAAGGTACAATGATTTTCCCTTACCCTGCTTGTTTCCTTATTTTTTGTGGACTTGTAAAAGGGATCTCCTGCTCTCTGTGCTGTACACCCTCCTCGATAGCTCAGTTGGTAGAGTGGAGGACTGTGGATGATGGTTGTGGCAGTGATCCTTAGGGCGCTGGTTCAACTCCCGCTCGTGCATGTGCTTTCTCCAGCAGTTTGGTACTGCATCTTAGCCTAAGTCAATGAGATCCAATGGCCCTATCTATGCAATGTTTATTTGTTGGTCTTCTTAGTCAAAAAAGACCTCTAGACCAGAGGTAAATTTTCATTTTGAAGGTGTGTTTTGTGACTTTTGAGAAGACTTTTGGCATGTGAGATGAAGTGAGCCAACACAAAGGTACAGTGATTTTCCCTTACCCTGCTTGTTTCCTTATTTTTTGTGGACTTGTTAAAGGGATCTCCTGCTCTCTGTGCTGTACACCCTCCTCGATAGCTCAGTTGGTAGAGTGGAGGACTGTAGATGATGGTTGTAGCAGTGATCCTTAGGTCGCTGGTTCAACTCCCGCTCGAAGCATGTGCTTTTTCTAGAAGTACTGTATTGTAGATCAGCCTACGTCAATGAGATCCATTGGCCCTATTTATTTGTTGGTCTACCTAGAGAAAAAAGACCTGTAGGCCACTGGTAAATTTAATTTTAAGGGTGTTTTTTTTTTTACTTTTGAGAAGACTTTTGGCATTTGAGATGAAGTGAGCCAACACAAAGGTACAGTGATTTTCCCTTACCCTGCTTTTTTCCTTTTTTTGTAGGCTTGTTAAAGGGATCTGCTGCTCTCTGTGCTGTACACCCTCCTCGATAGCTCAGTTGATAGAGTGGAGGACTGTAGATGATGGTTGTAGCAGTGATCCTTAGGTCGCTGGTTCAACTCCCGCTCGTGCATGTTCTTTCTCCAGCAGTTCGGTACAGTATCTCAGCCTACGTCAATGAGATCCAATGGCCCTATCTATGCAATGTTTTTTTGTTGGTCTACCTAGAGAAAAAAGACCTCTAGACAAGAGGTAAATTTTCATTTTCTTCCACACAAAACACTGAAAACTCTTCTGAAAACCGTACACTCTACTTCACTCGGTTGTGTTTCCATGTCACTAAAAGGGAATGGGACGAACAAAGGAATAAAAAACACCCGAACAATTTCCCTAGAGGACGAGAGACACGACATGTGGGTCCTCGATAGCTCAGTTGGTAGAGTGGAGGACTGTGGATGATGGTTGTGGCAGTGATCCTTAGGGCGCTGGTTCAACTCCCGCTCGTGCATGTGCTTTCTCCAGCAGTTTGGTACTGCATCTTAGCCTAAGTCAATGAGATCCAATGGCCCTATCTATGCAATGTTTATTTGTTGGTCTTCTTAGTCAAAAAAGACCTCTAGACCAGAGGTAAATTTTCATTTTGAAGGTGNTGAGATGAAGTGAGCCAACACAAAGGTACAGTGATTTTCCCTTACCCTGCTTGTTTCCTTATTTTTTGTGGGCTTGTTAAAGGGATCTCCTGCTCTCTGTGCTGTACACCCTCCTCGATAGCTCAGTTGGTAGAGTGGAGGACTGTGGATGATGGTTGTGGCAGTGATCCTTAGGGCGCTGGTTCAACTCCCGCTCGTGCATGTGCTTTCTCCAGCAGTTTGGTACTGCATCTTAGCCTAAGTCAATGAGATCCAATGGCCCTATCTATGCAATGTTTATTTGTTGGTCTTCTTAGTCAAAAAAGACCTCTAGACCAGAGGTAAATTTTCATTTTGAAGGTGAGTTTTGTGACTTTTTAGAAGACTTTTGGCATTTGAGATGAAGTGAGCCAACACAAAGGTACAGTGATTTTCCCTAACCCTGCTTGTTTCCTTATTTTTTGTGGGCTTGTTAAAGGGATCTCCTGCTCTCTGTGCTGTACACCCTCCTCGATAGCTCAGTTGGTAGAGTGGAGGACTGTGGATGATGGTTGTAGCAGTGATCCTTAGGTCACTGGTTCGACTCCCGCTCGAAGCATGTGCATTCTCCAGCAGTTCGGTCCTGTAACTCAGCCTACGTCAATGAGATCCAATGGCCCTATCTATGCAATGTTTATTTGTTGGTCTTCTTAGTCAAACAAGACCTCTAGACAAGAGGTAAATTTTCATTTTCAAGGTGTGTTTTGTGACTTTTGAGAAGACTTTTGGCATGTGAGATGAAGTGAGCCAACACAAAGGTACAGTGATTTTCCCTTACCCTGCTTGTTTCCTTTTTTTGTAGGCTTGTTCCAGGGATCTCCTGCTCTCTGTGCTGTACACCCTACTCGATAGCTCAGTTGGTAGAGTGGAGGAATGTAGATGATGGTTGTAGCAGTGATCCTTAGGTCGCTGGTTCATCTCCCACTCGTGCATGTGCTTTCTCCAGCAGTTCGGTACTGATTGAGTGAGATGCAGTTACTCTAGGTTACCGGGATAGGTACGTTACAAATAAACAACGAGAAGAATCAGTTTTTTCTGGACATCTGGTCTCCATTTAAAAGTAAAACTTCCACACAAAACACTGAAAACTCTTCTGAAAACCGTACACTCTACTTCACTCGGTTGTGTTTCCATGTCACTAAAAGGGAATGGGACGAATTTTCCTTTTTTTGTAGGCTTGTTAAAGGGATCTGCTGCTCTCTGTGCTGTACACCCTCCTCGATAGCTCAGTTGATAGAGTGGAGGACTGTAGATGATGGTTGTAGCAGTGATCCTTAGGTCGCTGGTTCAACTCCCGCTCGTGCATGTTCTTTCTCCAGCAGTTCGGTACAGTATCTCAGCCTACGTCAATGAGATCCAATGGCCCTATCTATGCAATGTTTTTTTGTTGGTCTACCTAGAGAAAAAAGACCTCTAGACAAGTGGTAAATTTTCATTTTGAAGGTGTGTTTTGTGACTTTTGAGAAGACTTTTGGCATGTGAGATGAAGTGAGCCAACACAAAGGTACAGTGATTTTCCCTTACCCTGCTTGTTTCCTTATTTTTTGTGGGCTTGTTAAAGGGATCTCCTGCTCCGTTGTACACCCTCCTCTATAGCTCAGTTGGTAGAGTGGAGGACTGTAGATGATGGTTGTAGCAGTGATCCTTAGGTCGCTGGTTCAACTCCCGCTCGTGCATGTGCTTTCTCCAGCAGTTCTGTACTGTAACTCAGCCTAAGTCAATGAGATCCAATGGCCCTATATATGCAATGTTTTATTCGTTGCTCTTCTTAGTCAAAAAAGACCTCTAGAGCAGAGGTAGATTTTCATTTTGAAGGTGTGTTTTGTGACTTTTGAGAAGACTTAACCGTACACTCTACTTCACTCGGTTGTGTTTCCATGTCACTAAAAGGGAATGGGACGAACAAAGGAATAAAAAACACCCGAACAATTTCCCTAGAGGACGAGAGACACGACATGTGGGAGGAGCTATCGAGTCAACCATCTCACGAGGACTGTAGATGATGGTTGAAGCAGTGATCCTTAGGTCGCTGGTTCAACTCCTGCTCGAAGCATGTGCTTTTTCTAGCAGTTCTGTATTGTAGATCAGCCTTCGTCAATGAGATCCATTGGCCCTATTTATTTGTTGGTCTACCTAGAGAAAAAAGACCTGTAGGCCACTGGTAAATTTAATTTTAAAGGTGTTTTTTTTTTTACTTTTGAGAAGACTTTTGGCATGTGAGATGAAGTGAGCCAACACTTTCCATGTCACTAAAAGGGAATGGGACGAACAAAGGAATAAAAAACACCTGAACAATTTCCCTAGACGACGAGAGACACGACATGTGGGAGGAGCTATCGAGTCAACCATCTCACCTCCTGACATCTACTACCAACATCGTGTGATCCTTAGGTCGCTGGTTCAACTCCCGCTCGTGCATGTGCTTTCTCCAGCAGTTTGGTACTGTAACTCAGCCTATGTCAATGAGATTCATTGGCCCTATTTATTTGTTGGTCTACCTAGAAAAAAAAAGACCTGTAGGCCACTGGTAAATTTAATTTTAAAGGTGTTTTTTTTTACTTTTGAGAAGACTTTTGGCATGTGAGATGAAGTGAGCCAACACAAAGGTACAATGATTTTCCCTTACCCTTCTTGTTTCCTCATTTTTTGTTGGCTTGTTAAAGGGATCTCCTGCTCTGTTTTTACACCCTCCTCTATAGCTCAGTTGGTAGAGTGGAGGACTGTAGATGATGGTTGTAGCAGTGATCCTTAGGTCGCTGGTTCAACTCCCGCTCGTGCATGTGCTTGATCCAGCAGTTCTATACTGTAACTCTGCCTACGTCAATGAGATCCAATGGCCCTATCTATGCAATGTTTATTTGTTGCTCTTCTTAGTCAAAAAAAACCTCTAGACCAGAGGTAAATTTTCATTTTGAAGGTGTGGTTTGTGACTTTTGAGAAGA
Organism: Thalassoma bifasciatum; assembly: GCA_008086565.1. Taxonomy (NCBI): domain Eukaryota; kingdom Metazoa; phylum Chordata; class Actinopteri; order Labriformes; family Labridae; genus Thalassoma; species Thalassoma bifasciatum. Next base: position 2,056 of record RPOG01006401.1, on the reverse strand, counting down.
CTTTTGGCATGTGAGATGAAGTGAGCCAACACAAAGGTACAGTGATTTTCCCTTACCCTGCTTGTTTCCTTATTTTTTGTGGACTTGTTAAAGGGATCTCCTGCTCTCTGTGCTGTACACCCTCCTCGATAGCTCAGTTGGTAGAGTGGTGGACTGTAGATGATGGTTGTAGCAGTGATCCTTGGGTCGCTGGTTCAACTCCCGCTCGTGCATGTGCTTTTTCCAGCAGTTCTTTACTGTAACTCAGCCTACGTCAATGAGATCCAATGGCCCTATCTATGCAATGTTTATTTGTTGATCTTCTTAGTCAAAAAAAACCTGTAGACCAGAGGTAAATTTTCATTTTGAAGGTGTTTTTTGTGACTTTTGAGAAGACTTTTGGCATGTGAGATGAAGTGAGCCAACACAAAGGTACAGTGATTTTCCCTAACCCTGCTTGTTTCCTTATTTTTTGTGGGCTTGTTTAAGGGATCTCCTGCTCTCTGTGCTGTACACCCTCCTCGATAGCTCAGTTGGTAGAGTGGAGGACTGTAGATGATGGTTGTAGCAGTGATCCTTTGGTCGCTGGTTCT
>RPOG01006400.1:8688-24211 GCA_008086565.1 Thalassoma bifasciatum | reverse complement strand
AATCCACCGCCACATTACAGACGAGTACACACATAAATATGCAATCATCACAGAACAAGGCACAGGACGAAGCCGTAAACACAGAGTCATGAGCGTGGTGAGCCTGTGGGCAGCCGGCTTCATAAAAAGGTCTTGTTGGGTTAATATTGTTTCTGATCAAACAGATCTGGGCCTCAGAAGATCTCCACCACCAAGAGCCATGCGGACCGCTGTTTACAGCTCAGATGTTTGTTTTTGTCCAGGAACTCTTCCTGCTCAAACCTTTGTTAGTGTTTCAAAATACTAAACTGTCAATATTTCAGAAAAATCAAAGTTCAGATGAGGTTTGGAGCCACCCGTATCTGCTACTTGCATAAAACAGAGTAAATATTTCTCTTCACAATCTGTTTATTGTGATAGCTGCATATTCTGAGCGTTTATTTTTAGGACTGGACTGTCACAGCTTATCAAGGTTCAGCATCCTCACAGACGTTGAAGATTTGGCATGAAATAGGAAGAGTGTATATATGAAAACAGAGCAGCCACAAACATCTGAGTGAACCTCAGTCATGTGGAGGTCAGACTGTGAGTTATCAGACTGATTACAGCCGCGTCCATGGTTTGATTCCGTCTGGTGTCAGCATGAGCCACGATCAAGGCCACATCTGGGATGCCTCGTGAACTCCTGACAGAAAGCCTTCCATGTTTGATTTTTTTCTCTCCGTGATGTGTTCTGTCACATCAGGTATGTTGACCAATGAGAGAGCAGAGCACTCTGCGAAGTCATGAGTTTAAACAGACAAAACGGAAACGTGAAGAAAAAGCTGGATGGAGCCGTGTTGAGTTCCATTAAATCCATGAGCACTGCACCACAGCACTAGATACCTGACAGGTTTCAGCTCTCATCGATGTGTTTACATCCTCTAACACTGCCATGCATGCTTCAGATCCAGCACTGAAACATCAGGTTGACTTTGAAAATAAAATCCCCTTTGTAACTTTACAACAGCATTGGGCCAACATCATAAGCAGGGCCAGACCAGGAGTCAACAGGTCAGAGGTTTTTAGAGTCTAATAAAGACAACTTGAGTTAGGAGGGGCTGATCATCAGGGTAGGTGTCATAGGTTTGCAGGGAATATGAGTGGAGGGCCCAATTGCAGATTTGAAAACTTAAAAGTATCTATTTAACAAAACTAAAGAGAACAAAAGCACAAATCAAATCAAAAACTCAAACCTCCCAAAAATCCAGACCCTGAGAATCACTCACAGGAACAACAGGCGAAATGGGGGGTGAGAAAATGAAGCAACTATACATACAATAAACCAACAAAGAACTGAATTCAACACAGAAACTAAGGCCTTTTTCACATGAAGCTGGGTTTCTTCAAAAAATACTCTCAATTTTAAAAAACACTATCATCCATACCTGATTGTTTGCAAAAAAGAAAACTGCCCTCATATAACCAGGCAGATCCATCAAAAAGTGTATTTCTAAACATGCCAGACCCATAGGTGTCAGTGTGTTCAATAATTATAATAATTGCAATTTTGCATTATGTGGTTGAGAATGGTACCCACTGTTTAAGGCACTTAAAGATCTGATTTTCCCTGACTTTTGTTAACAGGAAAGTCAAAGCAAACACAGTTGTCTGATATCATTTTGACCTTTAAGGTGGCTGCACATGAAATCTCAATCAGGCTCTGAGTAACATGACAAACAAAAACACTCAAAACTGCAGCTGGTGGCCAAATTTGAGCTAAATAAGATTTATTATTTCTTTATATAAAACATTATTTTTTTTATCTAGCTACCGTAACAGGTCAAATGCAGAGACAGCAAAGTATCCTCTATCTGTGTCCTTCATCCAGCAGGTATCATGTTTCTCCTGCAGTCTGATCCTCCTCTGGTCCACTTAGAGCACGTGCGCAGTGGCACTCTCTCTAGTGTTCACTTTAGGCCTCTGCAGATTACAGAATATTATTTAGTAATGTCCTAATACTTAACACCTTACAAACTAGACTATTCCATGTGCATGTTTTCTGTCAGTCACTGTACAATCATCCTACAGCGCTGCAGCACCCTCAGCACTCCTACTTCTCATAGGGATGTGTTAGAGTGATGCTGTACTGCCGTGCTTGTAATCTATGTTATCATTCTGACGTCAAGGACAGACTGCTCATGCAGAAAGTAGGTATCAGCTGTTTACAGAATGTGGTTACATGATGTCCATTCAAATATGTTCTGCCTGTGAACTTCTGGTTTGTACATGACTAATGACTATACGATCACGCCCATATGATGATTTCTCTGTGAATAAAGAGCTGAACAACGGGGAAGTCGGCGGAGCTGATGGGAGTCAGGGTGCTGGATGCACCTCTGATCAGACTTCCCTTTTGCAAATGCATTAACTAAGAATCTGTGCCTTGGAGCTTCTTTCGACACCCACAGCAGCTGATAGCAAGTTAGGTGCTTAGACCTAACATAACTTGGTGCTGTGACCTGGATCCCAACATACCCATTTCCTGACCTGAGGAGGAGATCAGCTGAGGCCTGCCGACAACCAGCCTTTAGGACAGAGCTGAAGAAAAGCCCTGGGACGTAAATTCGCCACTAGGCCGGCAGATAGGAGTCGCCTCCGCTGGACAGGACTGGATTGACGGGATCCGATGTGCTGTGGGGTCGTCCGAACCCTCCAACGAAAATTTAAGTGAGTATCAGACTCATAAAGACCAAANACGGCCCTCACATGGGTTGGACAGTGGTGACTCCCTTTCTTTTGTTCTTTTTAGTAGGCCCACCAGTATTTGTTAGTTTGGGGGAAATTAGTTATAGTGGGGTTTTATTTTTATTCTGATTTGGTCACTTAACCTGTTCTTCTTGTGGGTGTAATATCACACACAATGCAATAAAGAATAACTATTGTTGATTGAAATGGACTGTGAATTTCAAGAAGCACAGAAGAAAAACATCATCTGGAGAACATCACCATCTGAATGCTACCCTGTCAACGTATGTGCTAGTAACCTCTCCAGGGTAGTGCCCTCTACTGTGCGTAAAGTACAAAAGGGTGAAGATAAATCTGGGGTCCTCCACATCAATCCATTAAACTAAAATGTTTTCGATTGTTTGATTGATATAAAAAAGAAGAAACATTCATTTATTCTGAGGAGAAGTCAATTGATTGCCCTGTCTTTTAAAATTGTTGTTAAATTATGGAGAGGTTTAATTAATTAATGTATTTTATCAATATTAACACCCATGTTAGAAAAGAAGGTGAAACAGGAAACAATAGGGGTTCCCCTCCTTTGCCAATGGAGGTTACCCTTTGTTTTCCTGTAGAGTAGTTAGCGCAAGGGGTCTTTTTTGCTCCACTCTCACTGTCATTACGGGAAGAAGGGGGTGGTTTTTGGCCTCTTGTAGGCAGTGTGTGACCTGTGATCTCTAGGATAATCCTTTGACACTGTTGATAAATTGATCTAGAGTTATCCTGCTAAGGCGTTCCTTCTCTTAGGAGCAGGGCTCACAGGCCATATACTGGTAGAAAGTTCTGGGTNAACTGGTTTACGGAGCGCCCGAGCAGCCAGAAAGCAGAGCCGGGCGCTCACAGGTCATTACCGCCGGCCGGCCTGTCACTGCGGTAATTGAAAAACCACAGGGGTGTGATGTAATCCACCGCCACATTACAGACGAGTACACACATAAATATGCAATCATCACAGAACAAGGCACAGGACGAAGCCGTAAACACAGAGTCATGAGCGTGGTGAGCCTGTGGGCAGCCGGCTTCATAAAAAGGTCTTGTTGGGTTAATATTGTTTCTGATCAAACAGATCTGGGCCTCAGAAGATCTCCACCACCAAGAGCCGTGCGGACCGCTGTTTACAGCTCAGATGTTTGTTTTTGTCCAGGAACTCTTCCTGCTCAAACCTTTGTTAGTGTTTCAAAATACTAAACTGTCAATATTTCAGAAAAATCAAAGTTCAGATGAGGTTTGGAGCCACCCGTATCTGCTACTTGCATAAAACAGAGTAAATATTTCTCTTCACAATCTGTTTATTGTGATAGCTGCATATTCTGAGCGTTTATTTTTAGGACTGGACTGTCACAGCTTATGAAGGTTCAGCATCCTCACAGACGTTGAAGATTTGGCATGAAATAGGAAGAGTGTATATATGAAAACAGAGCAGCCACAAACATCTGAGTGAACCTCAGTCATTTAGAGGTCAGACTGTGAGTTATCAGACTGATTACAGCCGCGTCCATGGTTTGATTCCGTCTGGTGTCAGCATGAGCCACGATCAAGGCCACATCTGGGATGCCTCGTGAACTCCTGACAGAAAGCCTTCCATGTTTGATTTTTTTCTCTCCGTGATGTGTTCTGTCACATCAGGTATGTAGACCAATGAGAGAGCAGAGCGCTCTGCAAAGTCATGAGTTAAAACAGACAAAACGGAAACGTGAAGAAAAAGCTGGATGGAGCCGTGTTGAGTTCCATTAAATCCATGAGCGCTGCACCACAGCACAAGATACCTGACAGGTTTCAGCTCTCATCGATGTGTTTACATCCTTTAACACTGCCATGCGTGTTTCAGATCCAGCACCGAAACATCAGGTTGACTTTGAAAATAAAATCCCCTTTTTAACTTTTCAACAGCATTGGGCCAACATCATAAGCAGGGCCAGACCAGGAGTCAACAGGTCAGAGGTTTTTAGAGTCTAATAAAGACAACTTGAGTTAGGAGGGGCTGATCATCAGGGTAGGTGTCATAGGTTTGCAGGGAATATGAGTGGAGGACCCAATTGCAGATTTGAAAACTTAAAAGTATCTATTTAACAAAACTAAAGAGAACAAAAGCACAAATCAAATCAAAAACTCAAACCTCCCAAAAATCCAGACCCTGAGAATCACTCACAGGAACAACAGGCGACACGGGGGGTGAGAAAATGAAGCAACTATACATACAATAAACCAACAAAGTACTGAATTCAACACAGAAACTAAGGCCTTTTTCACATGAAGCTGGGTTTCTTCAAAAAATACTCTCAATTTTAAAAAACACAATCATCCATACCTGATTGTTTGCAAAAAAGAAAATTGTCCTCATATAACCAGGCAGATCCGTCAAAAAGTGTATTTCTAAACATGCTAGACCCATAGGTGTCAGTGTTTTTAATAATTATAATAATTGCAATTTTGCATGATGTGGTTGAGAATGTTACCCACTGTTTAAGGCACTTAAAGATCTGATTTTCCCTGACTTTTCTTAACTGGAAAGTCAAAGCAAACACAGTTGTCTGATATCATTTTGACCTTTAAGGTGGCTGCACATGAAATCTCAATCAGGCTCTGAGTAACATGACAAAGAAAAACACTCAAAACTGCAGCTGGTGGCCAAATTTGAGCTAAATAAGATTTATTATTTCTTTGTATAAAACTTTTTTTTTTCTAGCTACTGTAACAGATCAAATGCAGAGACAGCAAAGTATCCTCTATCTGTGTCCTTCATCCAGCAGGTATCATGTTTCTCCTGCAGTCTGATCCTCCTCTGGTCCACTTAAAGCACGTGCGCAGTGGCACTCTCTCTAGTGTTCACTTAAGGCCTCTGCAGATTACAGATTAATATTTAGTAATGTCCTAATACTTAACACCTTACAAACTAGACTATTGCATGTGCATGTTTTCTGTCAGTCACTGTACAATCATCCTACAGCGCTGCAGCACCCTCAGCACTCCTACTTCTCATAGGGATGAGTAGAGGGAACTCGTTCAAACAACAAAACCCTGTTTTCACACAAAGACAAAGTGTGCAACTTCATGAATAAGCATCTGTGGGAGTCAGTTCAGGCGCTAATCACTCATTGTTATGATCTGAGAGTACAGTTTCATCCTGAATGAACACATAAAAACTCTTCTAAACATGTGCAGACGACTCCTACTTTGTGATTTGCTCTTATAGGTTTAATGAACACAATTCTTCTTTGAATGAACACGTCCTCAAATAAAACCTGACCTTTCTTCTGTCAGTGGGTTAAACTGGAAGCAGCACGTAGCTGCTGGAACACCAGATTGCTGGTTGATGAAAAGCTTTTGGCAGCAGTCAGATAGATCCACCCTTTGACTGGAGCTCTAATTCTTGGTCATAGTTATTTCACCCAAATAAAAAAAACAGATATTTTCTCACTCAGACATGTGCTGTGCTGAGGATTTAAGATATTCATCTCTGAGAATTCTGGGAAATTTAGCTGTTTTCTTTGTGGAAATCAAAGCAGTGGAACATTGAACCTTTGGATAATCCATAGATCTCCCTGACATCAGTTTTTGTTGGAACTTCTGTCGACCAGAGAAATAGTCCCTCCATCAGCTGATGACAGAGAGGATTAAAGTGAGCAACCAGGAGGTTGTTTTTGGAAGGACACGTCTGTGTTGAGTGTTCAGGAATAAAAGAAACACCTTCATTTCATCGGGGACGCAGGACAAGTTTGAGACATAGTTTCATCCAAAAACTCTGTCAATGAAACAAAAAACAGCAGAGCCAGATATCACTTAGTGGACGTTACAAAAATATCACATCCATGCCAGTAAACATTGTTGATACTGGAGGAGTCTTTAAAACCTTGAAACTTTCAGATTTTTGAGGGAAAAAAGCTTCACAGCGATGACTGAAATAAACGAGCTGTCTTAGTTTGACCAGAGAATGTGTCAGACTCTGTCAGGTCTGATCATTTGGACACATCATGGACAGAAGTTCAGGGTCAGTCACATGATGCACTCTGGCCAAAAGAAGAGTTTTTCCTCTCTACAAATCACTTGAATCGCTATCATTAAGGTATCATGGGGATGTTACATTTCTGAGAATCTCCTAAAAAAATGGAAGGATGCAACCCTTTGAAGAGTAAATGAGAAGATGAAGCACCAAAAGTCATGTATGAAGTAAACCTCTGAACCCAGGCATCCAAAGAAGGTGCCAGAGCTTTGAAGCTGATCTGAAGTTCTGTCCAAATCCTGTAACAGTATCTCCTGGGTCGGTCACATGATGCACCCTGGCCAGAGAAAACTTTTTCCATCTTCTGACGTCTTGAAAGAGATCCATGAATAACTAAAATCTTTGCTTGTTTGAGTCTAAACCACGAGGCTCCTTCTTGGTCAAACAACAACACGTTTGTTTCATCATGGCCAGAGGAACAAGTTAATGGATGGATTTAGAGTCAGAGCCGTCCTCGAGTATTAGAAGTCCTTGAGAGAAGCTTAATTTGAAGAGGGGGTGTTGATCTTTTTTAGTCCATATTTTGTCCCTCTGGTGCCACTGTACTACATTTACATGATTTGAAGATGGTGAAGATCTGGTGCTATTTTTACAACAGAATTTTTTGACAAGTTTGAAGAAAAATTTTCTACAACACATGAAAGTATAGAGGTTTGAACATCTGCACACGCTCAGTCTGAACATCCAGCATTGGTACTTTTTTACCCATATCTAAAACATGGAAAAGCACAACACTTCATTTTAATGTAAAAAAAAAAGAAGACATTCAATGTACAAAAGAGAGAATTTCAATTAAACATCACCTTTTGGTTTCCAGAGATCAAGTCCAAAGATGCTGGTTGCCTTTTAGTCATGCTAATTGTTGCATTATCCCAGTGGAGTTGTTTTTAAAGTTTCACTCCCTCACACCGTGTTCTAATAAATTTTTAAAAAAAAACAAAAAACAAGCAAATGATTTTGTACAGTTTAGACATGTTTTTATTTAGCCTTTAACCCTTTAAGTGCCAAAGTCGCAAACTTGCAACGAGCAACATTGCTGAATTTAACAAGCTATAGGTGCAAATATGATGCCTCATTCAGTTAGTACTTTACACCAGGAGATAGCGGACATCCGTTACTTAAACTGCTGAAGTATTTGTGGGCATAATTCTATTCAAAGTTTTGGAGTTTATAGAATTTGATACCACCCCCAGGCAGAGGAGACGTAGGAGCATAACATGGAGCAAGAAAGCAAATTTTAGCAAGAGAAAACTTATCACCCCAAGAGGTCTGCTCATGGTTGAGGAAGTACTTCGTCAATGGTGAACAGCTGACCAAGATTTTGAAGAGGAACATTCACCCTTTGATGAAGATGTTTAGTCATCTAGGGAGATAGAAAGTGACGCTGCTTCTACAGCAGCAAGTTCATTCGCCTGGAGTGGCAGGAGAGAGAGGACATGGCGGGTGTAGCATTGGTGGTCAGATCACCGTTAATGATCAGGGGAATAGCAGCAATGTTAAAAAAAAAGAAATCTCATTTACAGTATGCCTTTATCTCTAACCATTTTCAAGATTCAACCTTTTGTAAAAGCGACTTCAACACTGAAGATTTTATCGGAAAACAAAACAAAACAGTGGGTTACTATGCAGCTTAACAGGGATTGATTATATTTTTGACACAGCCCCTAGTGGACATTTCTGGAACTGCATTCAGAATCATCAGCCCTGGGTGAAATGAGTGAGAGGAGTAACTTGAACAGATATTCTTCATCTGTTAATGATCTAGTATCTGTTAGTCTCTGAGCAAGTCAAAGTGAAATGATACCCTCAGAGTGTTTGAAGTTTCAAACATTCAAACACATGTTTCTGGTAGAGTTTTTGTGAAGTAATAAAAGTAAAGATTTGTTTCCGTATGAGCAGTAAACAGAAGGAGTTACAGTAAGTGCGCTTTTTGATGGGAATAAATGGAGATTGGCTTGGAGTTTTATTCCAGTTTAACGTTTCAAATCCAAGTTTGGATTTCTCTCATAAACTCTGTGATAGAAATAGTGGAGCTGTTTCTTTCTGTTGTGTTTAAACTGCAGCGTTTGGACTGGATCTCAGAGAAACCTAACTGTTTTTATTTGTTACATAAACTAACCTGACGGCTCCTTCTTGCTGACGTAGCACAATGAAGCAGAGATGAGTATCCTCCGATCTCGTAATGTGTATTAAGTACGGCAGCTGGAGCTAATACAGGTCCACTGAACCCTGTAAAACCTTTACATGTTCCTGCGTGAGTTAAAAAGCAGGATGCACACAGACGAAGGTACCAATAAATCCTGCAGGATTAGGATTGAAAACAGAGATCATACATTTACTGTCAGAATGAGTGGACCGTGTGCTTCGTCACACTCTCTGGGTGTCCTGACAGAGGGGGTGTGAAGTGTTCGGGCAGACGGCTGCATGTGGGTTTCTGAGACACACTTTAACCTTTATCACAGGCTGACGGTGCTCTCAGCTGAAAATGAGCGGCTGTTACAGCAGAGAAGGGGGGGAAAGGCCAAAGCGTGTGTTCCAATCATAATACCCAACATCTCCTTGGCAAACACCTTCACAGTGAAAGAGCCATGCTTTATGAGAGTGTTAGCTGAATTAACAAATTGTTACACAAACCAGAAACATGCCTGCAAGAAAAACAACCAGGTTCAAAAAGCACATCTCACCACCCCTTCCATCTCACCCGGACTGTAAAGTCAAATCCTGCGAGGTCATTTAGCGACACATGCCTCCTTTTTTTTAAGCCGAGGTGTTTCTCTGTGCTAGATTTATAATGTTCTGTAGTTTCCAAAGGAGCCAAACATTAGCGAGTTGCAGGATTTTGGCCCCTGACTCGCTGAAGTGGCAGAGAATTACTCTGCACCGTCAGGGATTCAGACTTAAAGGGGAGGCTTCGCTGATGCCTGTCTGTAATTGGCCGAGGTCACGGCCGCCGCTTCACTGCACATGACCCCGGCAGGTCTTATATATTATTACAAGACAAGGACTTCAAACCGCTCATAAAGGGAACTATCAGGGGTATTCCTCTAAACTCTTAGCTCTGGAGGTCTGCAGTTTGTAAAAATCAAGATCCCTCCTCCCTGCCTCCCTGTACGCAGGTTGTTCCTCCCCCGTCCTTCACGAACATTAATTCACAACAATGGTACTTTTCATCTGAGTGAGAGCAGAGTGAAGCAAGGCTCACTCAGCATCTGGTGAGGAGTGAGGGGTCAGAGCACCCTGAGCACCCTGAGCTCAGAGTGAAGGATTTCTTTGGCTGGATCCACAGATGACCACAGGCCCGATGCTTTCATGTGTGAGGCTGAGGTTCTGGATGCTGTCCACTTTCTTATGGTTATGCAGCGTGGTCAGGTGATGCTCTGTAACCCCTGAATTATCTTTGGCAATGAATTTAATGTGATCCTTTTGTTTCTCATGTGTGTCATGTAATAAAGGCTGGACTCGACCTTACCTCATTCAAGTTTGGATGAGGTAAAGAACATTTTACTCTTTTGCAGACTGCTATAGGACACCCACCTGTCAGATTAGACCAGGTTAATTCCCAAATCCTCTTTGCCCTGCTCTACTCGACTCTACTCGCCTCTACTCGGTTTGTGTTGCGTTTCCACAGGCCCGGTGCTACACGTCAGACGCCAGTTTTTGGTACCTGCTCTGCTCTGGTTCCAATCGAGCTGAGCTGATACTAACAGGTGACGTTGATGGACTGCTAGCCACTCATTGGTCAGAGAATGTCGTCTCCATAGCTTCACTTTCTGACTCTGTACAAATCACTTACGAGAGGCAAACAAATAAGTCAGCGTCGGGTTTTTAATGACATTTAAACCCGACGGCACAGAACCAGACTGAATGAACACAAAATACCAGCCTAGAATGCACCTTCATGAGTCCTAAATGAGTTAAAAGTTATTTTTGAATTAAAAAGAAGTCAACAGCAAAGATAGTTCAGTTTAAAGAGTCTTTTTGATTAAATCAAAGTTCTTCTGCGCAGGAGCAATCTGTCTGCCACGAGAGTCTTTACGCACCAATCAGTCCATTAATCCACAGGGAACCAAAAAGGAAAAACAGTTCAAAGAAGAATGATTGATCAACAAAAAATCTCTGGTACACCAGGCCCAAAAATCAAAAATTAAAGCGATCTCACTGGATCCAGGGAAGAGTTGATGTCAGGAAGCAGCTCCTTCGTTTTCCTTCGCATGCATGCATGCAGCACAAGGCTGTTGTTTACCTCCGTTGTCATTACGCCAACATTGAGCCGCTGTATTACTTTAATGAAATCTTTTGAAAGCTTTGATTTTTTCTTTAAAGACCACAGTGGTACATATGTTAGTACAAAATTATGTTTGTGCCACGTTATAGATGACAGCAGCACTTTGGCGCAGCTGTGTTATAAGATCCACGCCCAACGTGAGTCTGTACTCGGGCTAGTGGAAAAGCTGACCAAACCGAGTAGAGTCGAGAAGAGCCAAGTCGAGCCGAGTTGAGTAGAGTCTAGTAGGGCTGGAATTGTATGGTGGAAAAGGACCATTGGAGACCACCAGCCCAGGGGTTCATTTCAAACTGGATGTATTGTTTGATTCTAAAATGATAATCATCTTCAGATTCTAAATGGGTAGAAAGGTCTGTAAACTCTTTGACCAGAAAGCACAGCCCTCAACTTTCAGTGCTGTTTGCTGCTGACTCTGCTCACCAGTTTGCTCCTGAGACAATGAAGTTTAAACTGAGCCGCCCAGGTTGTAGACTCCTGAAACATACGTGAACATGTCCCACAGCCTGAGGAATCTTAATGAGGTATTTGTAAAGGGCCATCAGGCTCCGGTCAGGCTCGGTGTGATGGATGCTGCAGCCTCCTCCTGTAAGGCCTGTGTGAGCATGATGTGTGGACTCCCACTGATAACTCTGCTTGTTGAAAAGCTTTACTTAAGTGGATCGAAGAATCCCAGCGAGAGTTATCGGGTATCTCCAGGGGAGCAGAGCAGAGTTTATTCAGACAACACTTAATCCTTCTCCCCGTTAGGAAACTAATGCACAACTATTAAAAAGTCTCCAGCTGAATGTCGCACTGAGACGTCTGTGATTAGTGAGCCACGATATTAAAGTGCAACATGAGCATTTATGAAAATAGTTCATTGTTGAAGAGTTCAGAGCTGGTTTTGAACATTTGGTGCAGGACAGTCAGACTCCAGTCGGTCTGAGAGGAGACACCGAGACAAATTACACACGTTAGGAAGTGAGAGGGAAAACATTATTAAATAAAAAAGTAAAAAAATAAGAGAAATATCTGCTAAAAAATAGATAAATAATAACTTATAGAGCATCAAACCTGGAGCCCCAGTTCTCCATATCAGCAGCAGAACACACACACCAGCATAGGAAACTCAGGTCAGACGATTTTACAGACCTTTTACAAACCAGAGTGCAAATTTAATGACTCTTCAAGGAATTGAAAAGAAATCTAAAAATCAAACTGAACATTTAGAACAGGACAGAAACCCTCTCAGCTGGACTTATCCATCCCCAGCTTACATATTAAAGTCCACTCCAAACAGATGGTTCAGCCCCGTGCGATGACTTTATCAGTTTTTAGTGTAATATTCAGTACTTAATAAATCATTACAGTATCCTGCTTTACAAGTAAAATCTCAGAAGCTCCACAGAAGTATAGTTTGTCAAAATTTGCATAACATATCGTCACTCTCTTAAACTAATGTCACATTTATAGGAAAATTATTTTTGCCTTGTCTGCTCTTCAGGATGCTCCTCACTTCTTTTAAAATGGTCAACATCCCAATTTAAAAGATAATCCTGCTTGTACCTCAGCACCTTCATGGCCTGTATTAATAGTGAGCTCTATTTGGTTGAGTTTATTCTGTTTCCTTGAAAAAATTTGACAATATGACGTCACTAGTTTAAGAGGACAACAATATTCAGAAATGAACAAACCCCCATTCATTCAATTGGGTTTATCACTGATTGTTATTCTCTGGATCTAGGTTTGATTCTCCTGTAATGAGCAATTTGACAGCTATTAAAAAGTTTGTCTGTGTCAGATCAGCTGATTCAGAGCTCGTCCTCCCTCCACCCTAAAGTGACCCCCCCGGGACCTGAAACATGAGGCTAACTGAGTGACTGATGGAGCTGGTTCACAGGACCTCACGGTCTGGAAAACAACACGTTTACCTGACAAGCTGAATTTGTGGTCAAACATATCTGAGGAGTAATGAACTTTGTGGCTGTTTAATAGAAAACACCTCTGGAGATCATTTCTTCTCTGACTGAGCCACGTTGGTGAGGAGGGACTGGACTTGATTTTCCAGTCTCTGTGGGATCTCTCCACCTTCCTCCTGACGTGAAGAGCTAAACTTTGGTTTGTTGGTGGTTGATAGCTGACTCTAAATGATGATAGGCTGAGAGTGTATGAGCTATAGGACAGAGCTCAGGGAACAGATGGATGTTTGAATCACAGTTACATAGATAAAAACTAAAGAGGTACACAGACGCACAGTCCTGATGAGCTTGATCATTTTTTAGTGTTTAAATAAATATTTAAATATAAATAACACCTGTATTAAATCATAGATATGGAGTGATATCATACAGCTCTTGGGGCTATAAATCAGGCTGTGATCAGGAATATTTCAGCCTCATGAAGTGAACTTTGAGTGAACTGAAAACACAACAGTGACTTTTACAGGTTACTGTACCACTGCCCATAGAGTTAGTATGAGATATTTTCTACCTCTCTTCATGAAATGATTATGACATTTTTGGTGACCAATATTTAAACATATGACAATGAAAATGAAACAACCATTAACCTTTGCAAACTAAAGTTATTTCATGGGAAAAAGCAGAAAATGTGTTATTCAAACTTAATGGGCAACAAACAGTGTATGAAGAAACCAAATTTTTATTTATTTCCCTATTTATTATCCTTTTTGTTTGTTTGTTTTAATTTCATAATTTAAATTTTTAGTCTGAAATAATGATTAAAAGTAAAAATTGCATGTTGAGTCAAATGTTTTTTTTGTTTGTTTGTCTTTTTGTGGGTTTCTTTGCATCTTTTACTTAAATTATTCGTTAGTACAACACTCGATAAAAAATGAAAACACTGCAATGAGCTGGAGGTGCGTTTCTCCTGCTGATAAAGTTGCTGTTTGATTATTCTAGTTGCTTCCAGGTTTATTTCAAGATGTCAGACTATTACTCAAGTCGAGCAACACAAGAACAACACATTAAAGCAGGACCTCTGACTTTCAGGAAAGAATTTATCCGGAACAACAACTGCCAGTGCGTTTGAGGCAAGACACACACACACACACACACATATACATACACACTTAATCTAATGCGCCATCAGAAAAGTGACAGATGGATCAGAAAGATCAGAGTCACTGGTCGTCCATGTTTTCTCAGCTGAAAGCACTTTCAGGAGCCTCTCAAAAAAGGCATGTCCAGTGTCAGGCTCTGGGGCCAATCATAGCTCGAGGTCCACTCTCAAACGGCCCCCAGCTTTCATCCGACAATGTATTAATGATGACCCTGAAATGAGTCATGATCTGAATGATGTGTACATTCACATTTTTTGTCAGGGTCACAAACCAAACCAAAGTCTATCCAGTAAGGTCTCACTAAACTACAATACTTTACAAATGATGACCTAGGTATAAATTAATACTGAACTAATGCTTAACAAATACTGAAAAGCATGAGTTCATCTAAAGTGGTACCAAGATATAGAAAAGACAAAATACGTTGCAGATAGCAGGTTCAGAAACATTAAGGCCAAAAATGTTGTGAGATGAGAAATATCATAGTTTGGGTTCTTGTGTAATGATTTCTTCAAACTGGAAACTTAAGAAATATACCTCTCTTGCTTTTTAAGCAACTCAAGCCTAATTTTGTATCTTGAAATTTCCTGAGATAATACATTTTTCGAAACTTGCCAGGTGAATGTGATTCAAAAATAACATATGAACACTTGCAGATGTGGTCAAGTTTGTAAATTCAGTTTTCATCAGACGACATTTCACTGAGGCAATCCATCGACTTCAACCATCATAAACACCCCCGTCTGTCCTCTGCACTTCTCTCCACCCCTGAATCTGAGTCATAACATGTTAATGCAAAGACAACCTAAAGTCACTTATTTGATGTGTTTGATTAACAGGCCAATAAACCTGAATAATGAGTCCGAAGAGCGTGCTGTGTGTGCTGAGGTGTTAACAACTCTCTAACTTTATTTCTTCGACTCATTCTGTGGAGTCAAATTCAAACCTGAGCAGCTCTACACTTTTCACAGCAATAACCAAACCAAACTTTCATTTCTTCTCTTTGTGTGTGTGTGTTTGTCTGTGTGTGTGTGAGAGTGTGTGTGATACATAAGCCTCAGATAAACAGCTGTGCTCTGATGCTGGATTGCCTTAATGTTTCCGGGCTCTTTGGGAGCAGTAAGGCCCTCATCATCTCCTCTAATGCAAAGGTAATCACATGTGTGTCACTCCTCACCCCCCTCACCCCCCATCTCCCCCCTCTCCCCCCAGCCCGGCCACTCCAACATGAAAAACATCCTTTTTACAACCTTTTTATTCCTCCTCGGCTGCTGATGGACACCCGGGGAGACTGTGTGACACTGATGGCTGGGTGAGGGCATCATTTCCATGAGTAAAATATCAAGCCCCTGTCAGACCTGTCAGCCAAACACACACCGACACACAAACACACACACAGGCTCAAAGCATGCTGGGAGAAAGCAGCGTCTCC
>RPOG01006399.1:3206-20667 GCA_008086565.1 Thalassoma bifasciatum | reverse complement strand
TAAAAAACTTTTGTCCCGTAATTTTCACCTTGTCAAATGTCAGGGTGGTGCAACCGTAACATTAGACTTTTATTTTAAAGTGAAGAGAATAAAACAGGAAACAGGAAACTGCATCAGCCAGAGGAGCCCAAATGACATTTGTGACCAAGTGGACAAGTTTGTAGATTTCTCTGAAATACTGATAAAAAAGGTTTTTTCACTTCATTGGTGACTGGAACAATTTCCATGTCAGGTGGTACAACCAATGTAATAATGTGAAATGTTATTTTAACATCAAATTATTTATCTTATTCACAAATAAAAGAAATGAAACACACAAAATGAAAATGTATGAGTCACTACAGACACTTGAGAGATACTTGCCAATTATTTCACACAGAAAAAATAACAGGAACATATAAATATATTTTCATATATTTGGTTGCACCACCTGACATTTTTGGGTGCTCAAATTAAAAATACTACAAAATAATGAACCTGAAAACTTTGAAATGTTGGTCAACTACTGAAATCTGTTAGAAAACATAATTCTTTTTAAAAATAAGTTTTTAGACCCTCTTTTTGTCAGTGACCCATATATTTTTAAAAATGTTATAGAGAAATATTTGAGGGTGAAAAAGCTTAAGAACGATAAATTATTCAGTGTTAACATGGATGAAAGAGAGTTAAAATGTTTCGTAAAGCATTAGAAAAAAGAAAAGAATAGAAAATAAGTCATGTTTTCATGCCTTAAGACAAATAAAAACACTCAAGGAAAAAATCCTGACACTGACTTTTATAATTCATGCATCAAAGGGTTAATGCAAAATACTGATTGAATTTTTAATTCTCGATGTCTTTAACCCTTTAAAGCCAAACGTATCATATTTGATACATGAGTTCAAAGACCTCTATCTTATCAAAATCATATAGTGTCTTTAAAAACATATTCTACCACCTTGAGGATTGTCATATCACTACAGTCAGCTGGAGTTTTATTTTGAAATCATCCACTCACATATTTTCAGGAAAATCATTGCTTGATTTTCAAGAAGTTGCAGCAAGAATAACATCAAAAAAGTTACTTTTTCTTTGAAGTAAATGCATATTTACTAAAAACACTTTAATAAAATAGATAAAATAGTTCTCAAAATTGCCCAGTGTGTCAAATATGATAAAAGAAATATATCATGAATGAAATGATAAAGCAATATGTTTTTGTGGATTTTGTTTAAAGGGTTAATAAACATCTCAGTTCCAAAAAATTTGAATTTTCAGACTTTTTTTTAATAGGTCGGGTTTAACAGGGTTAAGATGAGTCTTCATTGTGATTCTTTAATAACTCAAGTTCTAACAGCAGGATAAATCCTCAACAAACAATTAAATTTGTGGCACCAGGAGAACAAAAAAGAGCTGTAAGAGGTTTGTTTTTGCTTTACACTGATAAATATACAGTCGCAGGAATCACGTGGGTTAAAACTGTTCATAGGTGTTGACTTATGTTGGATTTTAAGAGCTAGGGACTGATATTTGAACCAAATACACATTTGTTGTTAAAATTTAAATCTTGTAAACAGTAAAGAAATCTGCAACTGTGTTAGGAAAATGTTTTTATACAAGTAAATCAACAAGTAAACACCTTAATATCCAGTAGCAGGACTTAAAGAGGTGCATTAGTTTACTTTAACCGCCAAATAACTTGAAATTTATGTTAAAAAAAGGCATTTGGATTGTTGGAAAGGCACAGAAAAATGAAACTTTATTTAAAAATGTATCAAAATAACTCAAATATACTGTAAAACATGAAATCAAAGCAAGTTTTTCTGCCTTTATTTGGCGAAAATATCTTATTACACTCATTATGAGCCACATTCACCTGACAAGGACAGAAAAATGTCTTATTTAAAGATACTTAACGACAAAAATGAGGCCTGTTGTGCTCGTAAAGAGTAAAAAAACTAAACATCAGGCCTCATTTTTGTCTTTGATAACTTGAAATCAGACTTTTTCAGGTGAGTGTGGCTCATACTGTGCCTAATAAAACATAATTTTTAATTAAAATCAGACGTATAAACTCATTTTTTTGCAAAACATTAGAATTTGGTTAATTAATTTGGATTGATTATGTTATAATGAGCCACTGCTGAATGAAGTCACTGTTTTTAACCCATTATAATGTAATGAGGGTGTAAGAAACTACAAAAAAGTATAAAAAAAATCACAAAAATTTTGCCTTTAATATTTTGAAATCAGACATTTTTCCATCCTTGTCCAGTGAATGTGGCTCATATTACGTCTAATAAGAGAATTTCTCAAATAAAAAAACCCAAAAATACTTGATTAGATTTCAGCTTTTGCACAGAATAAACTAAACTCACTTAAAAATTTTACGTTTCCATATCGTTAATTATCTTTACCAAGTCTCTCTTAGTGATTTTGAAACACTTTAAAGATAAATAATAAGAAAAAATATCAGTGAGTGATTGAAAATCCAAACACACATTAAAACATTTAACTTTCAATATCTTGAAATCAGACTTTTTTCAAGTGAGTGTGCTCCTACTGTGGCTGATAAAACATTTTTTTAAATTAAAAATCAGCTGTGCAAACTCAATTTTTTGCAAAAAAGTAGAATACTATTGATTAATTCGGATTTATTATGTTATAATGAGCAACTGCTGAATGAAGTGACTGTATTTAACCCATTATAACATTAAGAAACTTCAAAAAAGGATTAAAAAAATAACAAATGATGCCTTTAATATCTTTAAACAGACATTTTTCTATCCTTGTCAAGTAAATGTGGCTCATATAAAGTCTAATGAGATCATTTTTCAAACAAAAAGACACAAATACTTGATTAGATTTCAGTTTTTGTACAGAATCGACTTTACTTGCTCTAAGATTTTATGTTTTTGTATTGTTAATTATCTTTACCAGGTCTCTCTTACTGATTTTGTAACACTTTAATGCTAAATAATAACAAAAAACATCAGTGAGAGACTGAAAATCTGGACAAATATTAAAAGATTTACCTTTTGATATCAGGTAAGTGCAGCTCATCATGATTAAGAAAACATTTTTATTTAAAATAGGATGTGTAATCTTCCTTAGATTTCAGTTTTTGCAGTAAAAAAAAAACGTATATTTTACTGTTTTTGTATCTTGCTTTATATCTACAACAGCAGCCACATTCACACTGATGCTGAAACACTCAAAAGCAAAATAAAAGTGAAAAATATCAGTGAAAGTGTCAGTTATTCTGCAGCCTGACCTCCATGAAGATGAAGAAATCAGAGGTTTATTAAGTGAATGTGGCTCAAGTTGAAGCAAATAAAATATTTGTGGATGTAAAAAGGTGATGAGTTACAGTTTCTTGTGGTGTGAAGAAGCTTTTTTTTGTTATAAATGAGATAAATTCTGATGATTTGAGGTAAAATTCTGGGTCATGAGTGTTTTTTTTCTCCCCTCACTGTAACGACTCTGCCCAGATGATCCGCCTAAAGCTTCCTGCAAATCTGAGCTCATGCACCCACCTGGTCCCCGCACGTTGACATCCATGCAGTCGTTCTCAATCTCGCCCTGAGGGGGTGTGGGAGCGATGGACGGGATGCGCAGGTCGGCGGCGTCCAGGTGCTGCTGCGTCCACTGCCGGTGGTCCGTTTGACCGTCCACCTCCAGGATCGCCTGCTCGTCAAACTGCTGAAACAGGAAAAAAAAAAAAAAATTCCACTCAGTGAAAAAAAAAGAATAAAAACTTCAAGAAAATGATTGAACGATTGGAAGTTTTTTCTCACCCTGAAGCGTTTGGCGTCCGAAGGCTCGTCCTCCTCCCAGTCGTTCTGGGCGTCATCCATGAGCGAGATGTCCGAGGTGTTTTTCAGCGGCCTGTGATGATGCAGAGGAGCCAGTAAAAATCTTTGCATCCTGCTGCTTCCATCTCGTCTGAGCCGCTCGCCGCTAATGGTGCAGCCCGGCCGAAAAACAAAAGCATTGATTGAATCCACACCCCCACCCCTCTGCCCCAACCAGTCAATTAACCTCCTACACTTCACCGGGGCGTCGGCGCCACGTTTACTATTCCTCCGACCTCATCATAGTTTAAATACAGCGTTAGAAACTTTAGATTCTTCACATTTCAGTCGCTAAGTTTGTTTTACAGTTTTCTTCACCAACAAAAAGTAATTCGTGAAAGAATCACTCACAACAACTAGGACGTCCTACCTATTTGGGGTCATTATTTCACATTCTGACGCTCGTACCCTGAATATTCACTCTCCTTTCCACCAGAGGAATCCAGAGTTCAAACATATTAAAAGTGTTGTTTCATCAAATTATTCCAAGTGGTGAAATTTCTCCTGTAAAGTCCCTTCTCATAAAAAAAAAAAAAAAAACAGCAGCTTCAGAGTCTTATAGCATTTCCTCCTCAATGGGAATCTGAAAAATCTTGGCGTATTTTATTTCCTTAGACTTTTAGCTACAAGATAAATATGTCCTTATCTCGATACTTGGAGATTTGATGCCAGGAGAGCCTGATTTATACAAGAAGTGCTCTCTACTTGACTGGACAGTAGCATTAAGTGAATGTGCGTAAAAGCCTCCTAACAGGCTCGTTTATCGGCTTTTAGCCCTGAAAAATCACACATACAGTAACCAACAACCTCATCATTCACACGAAGTCTGCCGTAGCTATTATTTTGCCGTATGTAATCATTTATATTCATGTGAGCAACAAGAGTGGTACAAACTGAGACCGGGAGCTTCAATTTTTACGATTTTTAGCGAAAACTTTTCACAAAGAGAACAAAGTTGACTATAAAGAAGACACTGAGCACTGATACAGCTGGTTTTGTTTGTGCAAAGTCGTCGGAAAATGAGAGCACATCTGCTGGTGTTTGGTCACCTGAGACTAAAAACTCTCTAACTCCTAAAAATGTTTTACCTAGAAAGCTCAAAATTCACCCGGATGTAGATAAAAAGGTGTAGAAGTGATGTGGTGGATGTTTTATGTCTGACATGAAGCATCTTGAAGTTAATGATGCTCAAAAATTGACCGTAAGAAAGCTGAACTTATCCTGACGTGGACTTTAGTCACATATAAAAACATGACATTTTCTGAAACTAGAGACTTTAATCTTTCAAATAAAGTGTCACTGATGAACTTTAAGCTCGTGGTTCTTCAGTTATAAGCTTTAAAAACACAGCATGGTAAATAGGGATGAATTAGGTGGAGTGTAAGAGGTTAATGCACACCTTAACGTGCCGTTTCATTATCATTAATGATCCACGGTCGCACCCCGTCCCCTAAATTTGACTCATTTTCAGAAGTGGCCCCTCACCTGACCCAAACACGAGCAGGTTCACGACGACGGCGAGCGCCCAAACTTACTTTAATCCCACCGAATCCTCCCCGACAGGCTCGCGTCTCTTCTTCTTGCTGGTCTCTGTGGTCTTGAAGCCCTCGGGGAGCCAGAGGCGCCCGTGCTCGTGGCGTCGCTTTCGGGCTGCCACCATCCCGACTCCGAGGAAGGCCAGTAGCCCGACGCCGCCCAGAACCAGGTAGATGGGGTAAAGGTCCGTCGAAGGCTGGGGGTCCACTCCGCCTGGTGGGGAAAGGGACAGCATGCTCGGTTTTTTAGACGTGGAGCGAGTCCGAGCTCGTCCTCGTCGTCTTCGTCCCCCCTCTCCCGTAAAAAAAAAAGACTCCGCGAGCGGCGAGCACCAGGAAGCGACTGAAGAGCCTCGCCGTTTGTAAAGCTAGCTTCTTCTATCTATTCTGTAATAATCAGAATTGCTAACCACTTTTCATCAAAAAAGGAAAAAAAAAAAAAGGGATGGAGCTTGATAAGAAAAAAGAAAAGAGGGTTAAAAAAAGAACAGCACCACCTCCTCTCTCCCTTTTCAACCCGGGGTACCAGGAGACAACTTTACCATTTCTTCTTTAAGAGAAAAAAAGGAGAGGGATTAATGAACTTCAAATTACTGCACGCGCTTTAAGCTGTAAAGACGAAGGATTTATTAGGATTTTCAAGATAACAAAGACTCCCAACTTCTAGCACACTCCCGATCAATTTTTCCCCTTCTCTTTTTTTTCTCCACTAACGATTTTGAAATGATAAACTCCCCCAACCTAAACCCTCAGAGATGCTTTAAGTCCTGGTATTACATTCAGCGAGGTGAAGGTTGCAGCAGCCCCTCACACTGTGGGATGAAGTGTGTGTGCGTGCATGTGTGTGTGTGTGTGTGTTTTTCGTGGACGTATATAGGAAGCAGACACAGACTGAGTGCTGTTCTGTTCTGTGAGCAGGGGGTAGGACGAGTTGATTTGCAGCAATTAAGCATTTTGGAGCCTGAAGCCAGTGGATTTACACGCTGAGGGGAGGATTGATTGTTTAGGCCTGAGATTCACAATTGCATTTGTTCACCGCTGAATAACAAATACACAATCAAAGAGCGTCAGGGCCGGGACCCGAGCCGAGGGCGCCGCTTCCACGCTCTGAGCGTTTCCTAGGAGCACGTGTCGGGGAGAAACGACTGTGAGGTGGACGCCGCGGCGAGGCCTTAAAGGTCACAGCAGGAGGTCACGGTTCAGACAAGACGTGATTCAACATTTTTTTTTTAAATAACCAAACTCATGAGAAAAACTCTCGTTTGTTCCAGAAGAAGCAGGAACTCACTTTCTAATGACGACCGTATATTCATTAAATCTCCTTTCTCACCTTGTATCATGTTTTTATGTTCACATATTTGAATTAAAGCTTTAAATGGGTCAATGACAAAAAGAGGGTCTAAAAACGTATTTTTAAAAAGTTATTTGAAAATGGATAAAAAACATATTTCTGAGAGAAGAATTATGTTTTCTAACAGATTTCAGTAGTTGACCAACATTTCAAAGTTTTTAGGTTCATTATTTTTTAGTATTTTTAATTTGAGCACCCAAAAATGTCAGGTGGTGCAACCAAATATATGAAAATATATTTATATGTTCCTGTTATTTTTTCAGTGTGAAATTATTGGCAAGTATCTCTCAAGTGTCTGTAGTGACTCATACATTTTCATTTTGTGTGTTTCATTTCTTTTATTTGTGAATAAGATAAATAATTTGATGTTAAAATAACATTTCACATTATTANAGCTTTAAAATTCTTTTTATTTGCAAAGAATGTTTTATTTAAAAAGGTTCAAGCATAAAATAATGCCACTGTATTTTTAATTTCCATTTACAATAACTGACATTCAATTTTTAGAGTTTAATTACTGTGGATACTTGTCAGGACGGTTGCACCACCTGACATTTTGGGGGTTTGAGGAACCAAAACATAAAAAAACATGTTATATTTTAATAGTTTAAAGATGTGTTCAAATAACACAGGTTTCATAGAATAAAGAAATACATGTGATGAAATACTCAATTCATGATGGAAGGAAATATTGCACCTGGACACAAAAAAATGGACGTCACGTCATTGACCCGAATATCACTTAATAACTAAAATTAAAAGCACTTTATGATGAAACAATTATAGTCAGTAATATTAGTATAACTGGCTGTAGTTATATCAAAAGTTTCGTCATTAAAAGCACCAAAATAAGCATTTTCAATAATTTGAGTTCTCATTATTTCAGTTTACTCATGAAATAAATTGTTTATTGTAAAATAACTGAATCTATTATCATGTCACTGAAAGAACTCTAAATGAAACCATCATTTTATTATCATAATTATTATAAAAATAATATTTTTTTGCATTATTATTGTCATAAGAGTTCATAATCATACTTTACTATAATGGCTTTTTTTTATAATCATCATTATTCCAGTCGAAAGCAACCTGAATAAAAAAGTTGTCATTGCATAAAATAAGAATGATAATAAATACAACATTTATTATTGTTTTCTTTACGATGATGAATATTTCCATCATTATCATGATTTTTATTACTATTATTATTGTTGATATTTCATCCGTTTGATTGATAATATTCAAATAAAAACCTTATGTTAGACTATTTAAATAAAATCACTTTACAGATTAAAACAAAAAAACGTGATCATGATACTAATATTATTAGTATTAAAAACAATAGTAGTAATGAGAAGAAAACATAAGAATACTAATAAAACTATGACATCTCTGAACCTGGCTGCACAATAATAAGCTCATGAGATTTCTACTGACTGTTGAAGTAAAACGGATCTTTAACTACAGAAATTAACAATGATAATACTAATTTTTAACACCTATAAGGCACCAGTCAGTCATGTAAGCTGAGCTGAGCGTCTGATTTGACAAACTCCTTTTGCACGTTTTTAAGCCACATTTTTAAAAATTAATAAGGATTATTAAGGGGATGGCTGTAGACAGAGCTGAAAACCAGGAGAGAAACATGGACCTTGAGCTGGAGGCTGTTTGGGGGCATGTGGTTTTCAAACTGGGGGGCGTGACCTCTAGCTGGGGTGCGGATTTATGGCAGGGGGAGCACGAAGCCAAAGGAGTTAGAGCTTTGAGAGTGTGTCGATGCGCATTTACAATTTAATCACACGTTGCAGTGTCACTTGTAATATTTCAGCCATGAAAGTGAAAGTGACAACTTCCTTTCTTTGTGAGTAAATTGATGTTTCCGGGCAAAGAAAAAGTAAGTGTAGACCATTGACTGTATATGGACTCATGACTCCTGGCGTATCTCTGCCCGTTATGTCCGTTTATCACAGTAATCAAGAGGAGTACAATCTAGTTTTGACCATTGACTGTATATAGAATGGACAGCGCGCTTCCGCCTGTCACCGTTCTACGTTTTTGAAGCCAAAAAACCCCGTTTCTCTAGCCGCCATTGTGCAGCCAGAGTCTGCGCAGTAGAGAATTTCCGGTGGAGCAGAGTAAAAAAGAGAAATAAAAATATTTATTTCTTCTTCTTCAGAAGGTTTACTCTCCTTTTGGCTCTTTCCCGAAGTTTCTTATATCCCCGGTAAAAACTACTCACGAACGGCAGCTGTCAGCTATCGTAAAACGAAACTTATATCGCAGTTTTTAACTTCCAATAACTAACGAGAAACTAACTTCTCAGAAAAAAAAACACCTGAACACCATGCAGCCAAATGACATCATCATACTACCTTAGCGTAAGGATGAGAGAAACGTTTCTACGAGGTATCGTAATTTTTTAAAGTTTTCCCGGCTCATATCTGGAATATATGGGGAGGCGGGGCTTATGACCTATACTGCAGCCAGACACCAGGGGGAGGGGCTTATGACCTATACTGCAGCCAGACACCAGGGGGCGGGGCTTATGACCTATACTGCAGCCAGACACCAGGGGGCGGAGCATCTGCTGGAGGCTTCAGTTTGAGCCGAACGTCGTTACGTCCACTCATTATACAGTCTATGGTGTAGACGCAGTTTTTTTTTTTTTAAATCTTGAAAAAAAATAACGTTATTCAGCGACGATTTTGAATATTTTTTGGTTATTTTGTTGCAAGATGTCACAAAGTGAAGCTAAAGTTGTGCATAAGTTATTTGTGACAGTATTTCAGATTGACACGGCCGTTGCATGTTTGTAAGCAAAGCACACATTTGAGTGCCTGTTCATTTTAGAGTATGTGGCTAAAGTAGAAAGTATGGACGTAAATCAGCTTCTCCTCTACCTTTTATATGTTTACATCTTGTGTTTCTACATTAACGTTGACATGTCTCGCTGTGCAGGACGAGAATAGTTGAAGCAGAAGAAGTTTGACTGAATTTTCTGTTCCTATCAGATAACCCACAGAAATAAAGAACACTTGGATTTTTCTGAATTGAAATAAAGTTCGGGGAAGTTTGAGGTGAGCTGTACTCACTGAAGACGGCTTCGATGGTGTAGGGAACATCCAGTTTTCCGCTGGAGGCCAGAGCTCCGAGGAAAGCTGCAGCATCGTTGGTGCTTTGGAAACACTCGGTGGACTGAGTGAAGCACTGACGGTTATCGACCTCCAGGTGAACGACCGATCTGTGGAGAGAAGAGGAAACACACACAGGTCAGAGTGGGTTTTATAAATGTTAATGAGAGAAACACCTGAGTGTGTCCTCGCTCACCCTTTGATCTGGAGGTGATCCAGCTCCCTCTTCCTCCTCCTCTCACTCAGGCTCCTCTTCACCACGTTCAGGATCTTCCCGGGAACCTCGGACCAAGCGTCCAGCGAGCGCTTTACCACGTACTTCTTCAGCTCGTGCTCGTTCCCGTAGTACGGGTACACCATCATCTCGCCCTTGGTGTCCCTCCTGAAGATCACGTTGGTGCGGAGGACGCGGCTGAGCTCCCGCAGGAAGCCGAAGGAGTTGTTGAGGAGCTGCTGCGGCGAGATGTGAACCACCACCACCAGCTGACCCAGCGCCAGCTTCTCCGGCATGTTGTTGGCGCAGTCCAGGCCGTCCCACCCGCACTCGGCGTTGTTGCAGCCCTGGTCGCAGTGACCGTCGGCATAGTGGTCTTTGCAGTACTGGTCGTACAGAGGACTGAGGACGAGAAGAGTTAACCCTTTAGGCGCCACAGATTTTTTTATAAAAACTTCAGTTTTGAAATCACTATTTTTTTTTGTTTTTTAAGTTATTTTTTGGCCTTTGTGCCTTTATTTGATAGAGGAGGACAGTGGATAGTGTCGGAGAGGGGAGAGAGAGTGGGGAGTGACATGCGGGAAATTGGCCACAGGTCGGATTCGAACCCGGGCCGCCCGCTCGAGGGCAAGCCTCATGGATATCCACTAGGCCATCCGCGCCCCTGAAATCACTATTTCAAAAGGTTGTAGCTTGAAAATGGTTGGAGATGAAGTCAAACTGTAAATGAGAAAAATCATCAGTATGACCCAAAGTTTGTGAGGGGAGTAAATTCCATCCATTTTCTTAACCGTCTATCCTGCTAATCAGGGTCGCGGGAGGCTGGAGCCTATCCCAGCTGTCATTGGGCGAGAGGCGGGGTCCACCCTGGATTGATCGCCAGTCAATTGCAGGGCTGACATATAGACAAACAACCATTCACGCACAAACTCACACCTACGGGCAATTTAGAATAATCAATTGACCTAACGTGAGCATGTTTTTTTCGGTCTGTGGGAGGAAGCCGGAGTACCCGGAGAGAACCCATGCGTGCACGGGGAGAACATGCAAACTCCACACAGAAAGGCCAACCATGCCCGAATGGGGAATCGAACCGGCGACCTTCTTGCTGTGAGGCTGGAGTGCTACCCGCTGCGCCACCGTGCAGCCCGGGGAGTAAATTCTCTTATCTAATTTGCATATTATGACATCACAAGGCTGCAGCCAAATCGGATTATATAACTTTTACAGATGTTTACAGAACATTTGTGTAGCAGCAGACGCAACATCTACCGTCTCTGACGCGTTTTCTACTTTCCCACCACCCCCCTCACTATTTGACCACCCCTGCTACACCCACCACGGACACGGTGAAGCAACACATCAGCTCCAGTATGTGCTGCTGGTGGACTGTCATGGCTAACGGACTTGCTGCTGCTATCAGAGGGTGAATATTCCTCTTCAGAATCTGACTCAGTTATTACTCGATGAAATACTTTGTCAACGGTGAACAGACCTCTCGCTAAAATTCGTTACATTCCTAATCTCTTCGACCGGTGGAGGGTCTCAAACTCTATAAACTCCAAAACTTTGAATAGACACACGGCCACAAGTATTGATCAAAACTGAAGTTACAGATGTCCGTCATCTCCTGGTGTAAAGTACTAACTACACGAGGCACCACATTTGCAGCTATTGCTTGTTAAATTCAGTAATGTTGCTTGTCACAATTTTATGACTTTGCCGCTTAAAGGTTTAAAACTAGAGCCCGACCGATTAATCAGTGTGTCTGTGTCAGGCTACATGCTGCTCTCTGCCAATGATAAATGCTGCTGTTGATTCACACGTCCGCCATTACCTAATATAAGACTATACTATGGTGTTCTAAAGTCATGTAAGATGCTTTTTTGCAGAATAAACAGAAATAAATGCTCCTGTCGATACACACGTCCACCCTTTTCTAATAAAAGACTATAATATTGCGTTACAACCATCCAATCTGGCCAGCGACTGGATCCCAGAATTGATTTGACAGTGGTGTAGGTGATAGGAGCCTAAATCATAAAGACTAAAAATGCTTCAAGTTTTGTAATGACTTGGAAAAATTTATGAAAAATAAACATCAAGTAACAACGTTATGCTAAAATTTGATTTTGATTTAGTTTCTATGTTAGGGTCCGACCCCAAGGTGACTGTGTGGTAAAATTATGGCCCTCTGATAAATATAGTTGGCGAACTCTGATGTTCAGTTTATATCCTGTGTATGTCAATGGTCTAATTATATGTATCAGCAAATATGCGGGATATCAGTTTTCTTTTGCCCCCAGTATTGGTATAAGCATCAGCCCCAAAAATCCCATATCAGTCGGGCCCTAGTTACAACGTCACCACCTAGAACAGGGATGTCCAAACTACGGCCCGGGGGCCAATTGTGGCCTGCCGTCTATTTTCAAGCGGCCCCCAGCTCTCATCTTACCATGTTAGTTTTGTCACTTAAATTAATTATGTTCTTATTGTTTACATTTACAGTTTCTGTCAAGTGCTTGAAACAAATCTTAGTGTATCTTGTAACGTTTCACAAAGATTGTCACTGTGCATAGGCAACTTTATAAAACTAAAGCTCTGTACAATCTGCAAAAACACAACATCTTTTACAGCTGACATTTAATAGCATTTGGCATGATGCAAAATGTGTTTCATGAGTTGTTTAGAATTTAAAAGAAAAAATATGAAAACACATGAGAGGACCAAAAAAACTGAATTTAAGATATGAAATGGACCAAAAAAGACAAAAGTTGCAACATAAAATGGTTCAAAATGCAGGATCAGAGGAATTTGGGGTTTAAATGTTTTGTAATTGTCGTATAAGCAAACATGATAAAGTCCAGATCCTGTCCCTGCCATAAAATTCTCACATATTTTCCCCAGGTTTGGTTTTGTCTTAAAGGTTGTGCAATCACAGCACAAGCATGTTTTACTGAACCATTTTTGTTTGTTTGTTTGTTTTTTTCAGAAGCCACTAAAAAGAAATAGTTTTCCAATAGAGCGCTCATTTGTAACTTTCACTGTTAGTAAACATGTCCACAAGAGCCACCGGCCCTTGGTCATTTTCACAGTTTTCAATACGGCCCTTATGGGAAAAAGTTTGGACACCCCTGACCTAGAAAATTAAAGATGGAACAACAGCAGATTTATTCTCTTCACTCACTTGCACTGTCCTTCCAGATTCTGGCAGTCGAAGCCGTCGTACAGACACCCGGCGTTGTCGCACTGGGAATCGCACTTCCCGTCGTTGAAGTACCTCCAGCACTGCAGCGAGTCCGAGCAGTTCTTCCAGGGGCCGTTGAAGTTGAGCGAGCAGTCTCCGTTGTCCCAGTCGCACGCGTGGTTGTTACACAGCACGTCGCACACCTTGTTGTGCTTGGCCTCCTCGCACTGCGGGATGTCGCAGGACACCTCCACCTCCGGCGGCGTGATGTCGTGGCCGAAGCCGCCCTGGAAGCTGTGATCCAGGATGTGGCAGAGGAGGCCGTTGAAGTTGGTGGGGCAGACGCAGTGGTAGAACGGCGCCTCGGGGGTGTACTCGCACGTGCCGCCGTTGTAGCAGGGGTTGGAGTTGCAGGGGCTGTCGGTGGGGTACTGACACTCGGGGCCGGTGAAGGACGCCGTGCACAGACACATGGGGTTCTTGTGGCCGGAGATGCAGGTGCCTCCGTTGCGGCAGTGGAGGCTGCCACAGGCCTGGGCGTCATATTCACATGTGGAGCCGGTGAAGCCCTGAAAGAAGAGAAAATTCAACCCAAGCTCAGAAATCTCATCGCTGTCTAATTTTTCCAATAATATCCCAGAAAATCCTGAATCAGAGTCGTTCTGGGAAACTGTCATTTATCTATTTATGTCATTTATTACAATAATTTTTTTTTTGCTGTAAAGAGACTTTATGGACAACCTGAGTGCTGACTACGAGTAAACAATGCACTTCTCTCCATATAAGTTGATGTGTTTAAGCAATTAGGGCATCATTTTCACCTTTTAATATCCTGAATAAAGCATTTTTCTGTAATTTTTAAGTGAATGCGGATCTTATGAAGTCTCATTAATCTATTTTACAAAAAAATAGACATAAATACTTGCCTAGAATTTTGCTTTTTCAATGTATGAGATGCGTATGAACGAAAAATATACTGGAGTTCCCCAAGGCTCTATGCTTGGGTCTCTTGTTTTTTTGTTTATATCAACATTTTATAAGGTGCTGTTTCATTCCCTGTACTGAAACATTTCAGGACATTTTTCTTAAAAATTCAGATGTCAAGTTTAGGCTTCTTATATCTCGAAATGAGACATTTTCTGGACTTATCAGGATCAAACTAAATCTGACTGGTCATTTTCGCCTTAGGTTTCAGTTCTTGCAGTGTAGTCCAAAGGTTAATTATTATTACTCTATAACTTTACGCAGTTTTTTTTCTATTTAATATCATATATCAACAAACAGTTTATAAGGTGCTGTTTGATTTCCTGTAGTATGACATTGTACTTATTTAAGAAACTAAACAAAGATTGTTTTTCAAAACCCTTTTGCAGATTTTTTTTAGAAATTCATGTCTCAATTTTGTGTTTTAGTATCTTAAAATGAGACATTTTTCTAGACTTTTCAGGTGAATGTGGCTCATGTTATGTCTGTTTGGCATCTTTTTTAAGACATAAGACCAAAAAAAACCTCCACTTGTTTCCAAAACTTCAATTGTGCACTGCAAAAACGGAAATCTAAGCAAGTCATTATGTCTTATTTGTCGTAAAAAATGTCTTATTGTTCTTAATTTGAGCCACAGTCACCAGACCAGGTCATAAAAATGTCTTATTTCAAGTTTTTTTAAAGACAAAAATGAGGTGTAAATGGCTTGTAACAAGTCGAAAAAATCTGCCAATGGGATAAGACGAACTCACCCGGGAAGTTTCTTGAAATTATAAAGATGTCTTAAAACAAGAATCTTTTATCTTATCCCATTGGCAGATTTTCTTGACTTGTTACAAGCAATTGATGCCTCATTTTTGTCTTAAAAAAACTTGAAATAAGACATTTTTATGACCTTGTCTAGTAAATGTGGCTCAAATCAAGACTAGTAAGACAAATTTTACTAAAAATAAGACAGAATGATTTGCTTAGATTTCAGTTTTTGCAGTGTAGTCACACTTTTGACTTTTTAGCTGCAGTTCAGGTCTGGTAGGTCAGAGCTGAAACCAACAACTTCTATTTTTTCATTAAACAAATA
Organism: Thalassoma bifasciatum; assembly: GCA_008086565.1. Classification (NCBI taxonomy): domain Eukaryota; kingdom Metazoa; phylum Chordata; class Actinopteri; order Labriformes; family Labridae; genus Thalassoma; species Thalassoma bifasciatum. Next base: position 5,351 of record RPOG01006399.1, on the reverse strand, counting down.
AAACACCCCAAGGTGATGAAAGATCATATTTAATTGAACTACAGAGACATAAAAAGCAGCGTCAGGCTCAGAGCGACAGGTTAGTTAAGACTCTTCTTCTATCTGGGATTTAAAAATCTGATCCCTGCAAAGTTTACTTTTACCTACAGGGTTCAGGGTTCCTATGTGGCAGTAGATTAAAGCTTGTGGGTGTAATCCTCCCCTTGTTAGAGATCTCTGAGTGTGTGTGAGTGTGTGTGTGTGTGTGTAGACTCACAGGAGGACACTTGCAGATGAAGCCATGTGGGGTGTTACTTGCTACAGCACAGGTTCCTCCATTACGACACGGTTTTCCTTTACATCCATCAAACACTGTGTCACAGCGCTGACCTGCAGCCCAGTCAGAAACACAATCATGAATTATTTTATCCAGCAAGAGTCATAACTTGAGTTTAGACTGTTTTTTTCCAGAGTTGAGCTGTTTCTTTACCGGTGAAGCCGGCGCGACACTCGCAGCGGTAGTTGTTGGTGAGCTGGATGCAGCTGTGGGTGCCGCGCGGGTCACACGGGTTGGACAGACACTCGTTGACGTCTCCCTCGCAGCGTTCGCCGACGTAACCCGCGGGGCAGGTGCAGTGGTAGCCTCCCACTCGATCCACGCACTTCCCTTTGTTGAAACACTTTGGCTCTTTGGAGAGAGGGTCGGTGAATGGGGTGCAGTCGTCGATGTTGATCTCACAGTGAACACCTGAGAGATGAAAACAGAGGGAGGTGTTTCGATCAAAAATGTTTGGGAATCTGTTCATCCATCAGTTTTAGTAAATAACAGGGAAATCTGATTGGTATCCAGGCACTTTAAAACCAGTCAAAGTACATTCATAACCTTCTTTAGACTGTTTAAAGTCATTTGAAACCCAGATTTCTTGCATTGAGACCAGTCAAAGTACATTCATAACCTACTTTAGACTGTTTAAAGTCAGTTTAAACCCAGATTTCTAACATACAGACCAGTCAAAGTACATTCATAACCTACTTTAGACTGTTTAAAGTCAGTTTAAACTCAGATTTCTAGCATTAAGACCAGTCAAAGTACATTCATGACCTTCTGTTAGACTGTTTAAAGTCATTTGAAACCCAGATTTCTTGCATTGAGACCAGTCAAAGTACATTCAAAACCTTCTTTAGACGGTTTAAATTCAGTTTAAACCCAGATTTCTTGAATTAAGATCAGTCAAAGTACATTCAAAACCTTCTTTAGACTGTTTAAAGTCAGTTTAAACCCAGATTTCTAGCAGTAAGACCAGTCAAAGTACATTCATAACCTACTTTAGATTGTTTAAAGTCAGTTTAAACCAAGATTTCTAGAATTAAGACCAGTCACAATACATTCATAACCTACTTTAGACTGTTTAAAGTCAGTTTCAACCCAGATTTCTAGCATTAAGACCAGTCAAAATACATTCATAACCTATTTTGGACTGTTTATAGTCAGTTGAAACCCAGATTTCTAGCATTAAAGCGACTTCTTAATGTGGCTGTGTAATATCTGGGTGACACGTTCTAAAATGAGTCAAAAGTTTCTGGCTCTTTTTACGATATTCTACATTTTTAGGAAGAAATCTTTTTCAGATGGCTCGATTTGGAATTCTTACACATATTTACCATTGACTGTATATAGAATGGACAGCGTGCTTCCGCCTGTCACCGTTCTACGTTTTTGAAGCCAAAAAACCCCGTTTCTCTAGCTGCCATTGTGCAGCCAGAGTCTGCGCAGTAGAGAATTTCCAGTGGAGCAAAGTAAAAAATAGAAATAAAAATATTTATTTCTTTTTCTTCAGAAGGTTTAGTCTCCTTTTGGCTCTTTCCCGAAGTTTCTTATATCCCCGATAAAAACTACTCACGAACGGCAGCTGTCAACTATCGTAAAACGAAACTTATATCGCGGTTTTTAACGTCCAATAACTAATGAGAAACTAACTTCTCAGAAAAAAAAACACCTGAACACCATGCAGCCAGATGACATCATCATACTACCTTAGCGTAAAGATGAGAGAAACGTTTCTACGAGGTATCATAATTTTTTGAACTTTTCCCAGCTCATATCTGGAATACATGGGGAGGCGGGGCTTATGACCTATACTGCAGCCAGACACCAGGGGGCGGGGC
>RPOG01006397.1:0-24227 GCA_008086565.1 Thalassoma bifasciatum | reverse complement strand
AAAGAGCAGCAAGATTAAAAACAGCAGCAAGATTAAAAAGAGCAACAAGATTAAAAACAGCAGCAAGATTAAAAACAGCAGCAAGATTAAAAACAGCAACAAGATTAAAAACAGCAGCAAGATTAAAAACAGCAACAAGATTAAAAACAGCAACAAGTTTAATCTGATTTTAAGTAAAATGATTTAATGTTTCTGTTATAACCAGGGGTGAAAGTTGTCTTAAGTTCTTCAGGTACCAAACCCTCATCTATAGAAGCCCATTTCCAACAGTTAAAAAAAATAAAATAAAATAAAATAAAATCGGCTTTATTTCTTTTTAGATTTTTTTTTGTCCCTATTAGGTCTAAATTTTGAGACAAGAGTCAAATTTATTACTTAAAAGGTCAAAATTTGAGATAAAATATCAGATTCTTGAGATAAAAAGTTGAAATCATTGGGGAAAAAGTCAAAACAGAGTAATTTGAAAATACAAAATAAGGTTATGCAGTCAATGTTTCTTGGTGAGGTGAGTGGAAATCAAATAATCTCTGTTGTAACTAAAACTAAAAACAAAACCTCAACTGATAGTGATGGAATTGATATGAAAATAGTGAAACTGACCATTGACTGTATAATTGAACCATTGTGTTATATTTATAATATTTCATTTAAGATTTGTGTTTTTCCAGACAGGATGAAAACAGCCAAAGTTATTCCAATTTTTAAGGCAGGAGACAAACATAATTTTACAAATTACAGGCCTGTGTCATTACTTTCACAATTTTCAAAAGTGCTAGAGAAGTTGTTTGTTCAAAAACTTGAAAGTTTTCTTGAAAAAAATAATTTAATGAGTGACAGTCAGTATGGTTTTCGAGCTAATCGGTCTGCTGCTCAAGCATTAATGAAAATAACAGAAGAAATCACTACTGCAATGGATAAGAAAATGTATACGATAGGGGGTTTTCTTGATTTACAGAAGACTTTTGACACAATAGATCATCAAATTTTGATAACTAAGTTAAATTCTTACGGTGTGAGAGGAGTTGTTCTGAAATGGTTATCAAGCTATTTACAAAATAGACAACAGTACGTGCATTGTACCACAAGGTTCAGTTTTGGGACCTAAACTTTTTATTTTATATATAAATGACATTTGTGATGTTTCTAAATTATTACAGTTTGTTTTATTTGCTGATGATACAAAGTTATTTTGTTCAGGACATAATTTGAAAACAGTATCTAAAAATATTGAAAATGAAATGGTCAAGCTTAAATCTTGGTTTGATGAAAATAAGTTGTCATTAAACTTGAAAAAAACTAAGTTCATGGTTTTTGCAAGCAAAAAGAAGGACAATGTTTTAGTTTCTATTAATGGAGTGAATATTGAAACATTTTCTGTGTGTAGATTTCTGGGAGTGATGATGGATGAAAAAATGAGTTGGAAATATCACATATCATATGTCAAAAAGAAACTATCAAAGAACATTTTTATTTTGAATAGAGTAAAGTACATCCTTGATTGTAATACTTTCACCCCTGTTTATAAATAACAATAGAAAAAAATATACAGAGAGAAGAGTTCCTGTCACAGCAACACCTGAAAGATTTACACTGTTTCTGTCATAAATAACTATAATAAAAATAATAATTAAGCTCAGAGAGACTTTCTGAAGATGCTTAAACAGTTTCTAACTGAAATATTTTACTTTAATTTTTTTGTTTGTTTTGGATCTGTATTAAAATATGTATGTCAGTTGTATTCTCTGAGAAAATATAAAACTTTCTATGAAACACTTATTACAGATGTATGTCTTTGATTATTCCCTAAAGAGTTTCTGACTTCAACCTGAATAACGAGTTGAGATTTTATAAGTCAGAAAGTTTTTTGAGTGTTATACTGGTCGAGTATTTATGGGAGAAAGTTGATGATACTGGTAAGAAAACGAAATAAATTTAAAAAAGTCTAATATTTTGTATTATTATTATTATTTCAGGTTTTGAGATTGATGTCAGAATTTTGAATTAAGATTTTTTTACTTGTTTCTGGATTAAAATAAGTGTCAGTTGTATTTTTAGAGAAAATTTAAAACCTATGATAAATTAACCATAAAACTCGTTGAGATTTTATAAGTCAGAAATTTCTTTAAGTGTTATACTGGTCGAGTATTTATGAGAGATTTGGGAATACTGGTAAAAAAAAAAACTTATATAAATTAATAAAAATCTAATATTTTGTATTATTATTATTATTTCAGGTTAAAAAGTCGAATTCTGAAATTGATGTCAGATATTTTAGAGTTAAACTCTGAAGTGTCAGAATTCTAAATTTAAAGGTGGAATTCTGTTTTTGTGATATTTTTTTTGCTTTCTAATGTTTGGTTCAGTGGTTTTATAAGTTAAGATTGTTGAACTTTCGAAGTGAGCTCACTCTCTGTTCTGATTGTCTTGAACTGTTCAGCTCTTTTTGTATGTTTTTGTTTTTCTTTGTTGACGTATAAAAGTTTTAAAAGTTAACCCTCTCGTCTGTTCGCAGGTCGTCACTTCCCTAAAACTCCTCGCCTCTCTCTGGTGGTCCAGGCGAGTTTCGACGGCGAGCATTTGTCCACGGACCCGGTGGATCACAGAGAGCAGCCGCAGTTTAACACGGAGCTGGCGTGGGAGCTGGACCGCCGCACGCTGCATCAGCACAGGTACGTTTAGGTTTTTAAAAAGTTAATGCATTTCTTTGCACTCAACACCAAGTTTTCAGCAACTGCTTTTTGAGCGTTTTATCCACTTTAAACTTAGTTTTGTTGCAACTTCTTAGTGTTTTTTCTCTTTTCTCCTCTGGTATAGTTTCTCTGTCAAAAGTAGTTTTTAACAGTTTGTCTCTTCAGTTGAGAAAGGTTGAGTAAGTCCGGTGTAGAACAGAAAACATCCACTGAAATATCTGTATATAAATATCTGTATCTGGTTCCTCAGGCTGCAGAGAACTCCCATCAAGCTTCAGTGTTTCGCGCTCGACCCCGTCAGTAAGAGGAGAGAGAACGTGGGATACATCGTCCTCGACCTGAGATCTGTGCAGGAGGTCAAACAGGTGAAGACTCTGAAACATCTGTGGATTTAACTTTCTGTCCCGTTATAAAACCTTAACCCTGTGGTGCATAGTGGTCACTACAGTGACACCTATTTAAAAACTTATTTCCTCCTAAATTCAATGCTTCATGTGGTGGAAATTCATATTAGTCTGTGTCAGGATATTTTTATTCTTCTTAGGACCTGAAAAATGTTTTCAATTCTTTTTCTAAACATATGTATTAAAAAAAAAAGTTATAGACAAACATTTGAGGGTAAAACAGCGTAATAACTATACATTTTTCAGTGTTAAAATGGATGACAGAGAGTCAAAATGTTTCGCAAAGCATTAAAAAAAGATTATTCATGAAATTACCAAAAAAAAAGGAAGGAAGTCAAACAAAAAAATAGTTATGTTAACATAAATTTCACTCTTTTTTATGTTGAATGTTCTGTTGCAAATATTTGAAGAAAAACACTTTTTTTCATGCCTTAAGACAAATAAAAACACTCAAAGGAAAAATCCAGACACTGACTTTCATAATTCATGCATCAGAGGGTTAATTTAACCGTTTCTGTGTGTTTCAGGATCCTCGCTGGTTTCCTCTGCTCAGCAGTAAATACACCAAACAGAGACCGGCTCTGCTGCTCAGCATGCAGCTGGAGAACGACACCAAACCCTCGGAGCCGTCTCCTGATAGGTTCAAGGCCAAGAAAGCTCCGCCCCGACAAGGTCCGACTCTTCAGAGCAGCAGCTTTGTTTTTAAACCCTGAAAACTGTGGAAAGACGTCAGAGCTGCAGACGATCGTTAATATTTATGTCCTTTTATTTCTCCTCCCGTCCTGCAGGTTCTCCTTCAGTATCCGAGCTGCTGCCGGAGAAACTTGAGGCCTCGTTGATCCCGGAGCAGGGTTACCACCAGGTCGGACCCTCAGATCTCTGCACCGACATGTTCGTTCTCTCGGTCACCGTGGCCTTCGCTACAAAACTAGAACAGGTGAGAACTCTGACTGAAACAGGAGCTAAAGACTCTGCAGTGACATGTTTGTCCTTGCGAGACCTTTGTCACCAAACTAGAACGGTTCAGACTAGAGCTGAACGGTTTTAGAAAAATATCTAATTGTGATTTTTCTGGCAGATTCAGCGATTTCAATTCACGATTTTCTTTAAATCAAACTTTAGTGAAGTTTTCACAATGTACAGAAACATTTACAAACTTGACAGAAAATTACATCAAACCATTGAAACATCAAAAGCTTTTACTCTAATGTGAGGATGAAAATAAAAACTGAAGGTAAGAATTGTTTCAAACTTTTAAATAAAAGTAATATGAAAAGTAGAAATTTTGAGAAATAGAGACAAAATTCTGAGACAAAAAGTCAATAACTGTCAGATTTTAAGAAATCAATTTAACATTATGTGAAAAAAGTCCAAACTTTCTCATTTAAGGTCAAAATTTTAAGACGACGAAAGTCTAAGATAAAAAGTCTATGTTGTGATATAAAGGCAATGTTTGAGATTTAAAGTTTAAATTTTGATATAAAAAGTAAAAATTCTAAGACTTAAGTCAATTTTACAACTGAAACACAAAATTATAGGATAAAAGGCAAAAAAAATTTCAAAATAAGATTTTTAGATAAATAGTTGAATTGAATTGAATTAAATTTTTTTAAACCCAGAGTCTAAAACTTATTCCTGTTATTTCTAAACCAGGCTTTTTAAATTTTATTTTTAGTTATAAAAACTAAAGAACAGAAAGAGCTATCTTTAACTCTTACCTTTTAAAAATAATGTCGTGCAAAATATTCTTAATTGTGTCAAGTTAAATAAAATACAAAACAACTCAAAGCAAAATTCAACAATCACAGGAAAAAAGTATTTTTCCAACAGTCTCACACTCAAAGACAGGTGTGTGTGAAACAGCTGATATAACAGATCCTGGGTCAGTCAGGAGAAAAAAAATCACAGCTTTAACGATCACATGATCACCATGTTTGAAATGGTGATTTTGATCAGAAAACGATAAATTGTTCAGCCCAAGCTCAGACTTTTTTGTCATCAGAAAATGAGTCGTTGATCTTTGTTTAAACCTCCTGACGTTGTTGTTGTTGTTGTTGTTGTTGTCGTGGTTACTCAGTTGATCCCCAGCTCCATGAAACTGTCGTCCGAAGGCTCCGACTTCTTCTTCTACTACACTTTACTGGGTAACGACATCACCAGCGAACCGTTCCACAACCTGCTGAGCCCCGACTTTGAGCCTGAGCGCGCCTCCGTGCGCATCCGCAGCAGCAAACAGATCCTGCAGAGCTTCCTGTCCCAGCAGCCCGGCTTAGAGGTGAGTCACGTGACCACAGCGGGACCTGCTGTTCTCTCACCTGTGTGTGTGACGCTGTGTGTGTGTCGTCCTCAGATCCACCTGTGCTGCGGGAATCACTCTCTGGGCAGCACCGTCGTCTCCCTCGCAGCGCTCGCCAGCGTTTCTCTGGACGTGGAGAAGAAAGCGGCGACCGTGGAGGGAGCGTTCGTCCTGACTCCGCCCAAACGCGTCAAACAGACGCTGCCGCCGCTGCCCGCAGAGCTGCAACCGACCGTGGGCGTCGCCGTGACTCTGAGGAGGGAGGAGCTTAAACCACAGGTACGAGGAGCTCAGAGGAGTTTGATTCTGAAACCAGAGCTCAACGGTTTTATAAAAAAATCAAACAGATTTTTCAGGCTGATTTCAATTCCATTCACAATTTTCTTTAAATCAAGCTTCAGTGAAGTTTTCACAATGAACAGAAACATTTACAAACGTGACTGAAAACTACATCAAAAGCTTTTACTCTAATACAAAGATGAAAACTGACGGTAAGAATTTTTCCAACTTTTAGATAAAAGGTCAAAATTTTAAGAAGAACAGTGGAAATTTTGAGGAATAAAGACAAAACTCTGAGACAAAAAGTCAAAATTATGGGATAAAGGTAAAAAATTTGAGACAAAAAGTTCCAAATTTTAAGGATTCAATCAAACATGTGAAAAAAGTCTTAACTTTCACATTTAAGGTCATATTTTGAGACAAAATGTCAACATTTTGAAATAAAGACAAAGGAAATTTCGATTTAAAAAAAAAGGCGAAATATTAAGATTTAAGTCGGAATTATTAGAAATAAAGATAAAATTATGTGACAAAAGGCAAAATTTTGAGATGAAAAATTCAAAATTTGAAGAAATCAATTCAATATTCTGTGAAAAAAGTGTCTGAACTTTCACACTTAAGGTCAACATTTTAAGATAAAGACATAAGCCTGTAAAAATTCAATTTTTTAGATAAAACATTAACAAATCTGAAATAAGGACAATGCTTCATATGAAAAATTTAAATTCTAAAATTTAAGATGGAAATATGAGAAGTAAAGACAAAATTATGCGATAAAAAGTCAAATATGACTTTTCTCTCAACTGAGTCTGACCCGATCTGACTTTAAATATAATTCCTGCTTTTTCTAAACATATTATTCGTATTTTTAGTTTTAACAACTGAAGAAGAAAAGAAGACATCTTTGAATCTGAACTTTTAAAAATGACGTGAAACAAAATATCCTTAATTGTGTTTTGACAAAAAAGATAAATAAAATAATAATAAATAATAATAAACTTTATTTGTATAGCACTTTTCAAACGCAAAGTTACAAAGTGCTTTACAGACAATAAAAGCAACAGTGCTCTGAGAAAAACGGTTCAAGTAAAATCAGTCATCAGAGCAGGCAGGAAAACACAAGAAAACTCAATAACAGGATCAGCTAAAAATAATGATTAAATATAGACAATTGAAACAAACAAGGTAAAAACACATGTGTGAATAAAAGAAAATAAAAGCTAAAATCAGGGAAGGGTCTCCGATAAAAATATGTTTTAAGAAGCGATTTAAAAGAGGTTACTGACTCAGCAGATCTAATTTCTTCTGGGAGATTGTTCCAGAGCCTCAAATACAAAACAATTAAAAAAGGACCATGGATCAGTCAGGAGTAGAAAAATTACAGCTGTAACGACAAAAACATGATCACAAAGTCTGAAAATGTGATTTTGATCAGGAACTGATAAAACTTTCAGTTGTTTTTCTGACGTTTTCTCTCTGAAATCACTTTCCTCAGACTTTACAGGACGGAAACAAAACCCAGAAATCTGTACCTCAGAGCTCCTCCCCGCTCAGAAACTCTCCTCCTGCTCCTGCTCCTCCTCCTGCTGCTCCTGCTCCTCCTCGTGCTCCTGCTGCTCCTGCTCCTCCTGCTGCTCCGTCCTCTCACACAGAAAGTGAAGCAGAGAGTCTGATGGAGGAGATTCATCGCGGCAAAGCAGAGTCAGGATTCTCAGGTGAGCGTGGGAATATTATCGTTAGAGCCAGAGCTGTTTAAGAAATAATGAATATTTAAGGTTTGATGTGTTTGATGCAGCTGCAGAGTTGCAGGTTCAGAGCGAAGCTGACGCCGCTGAAGGAGGCGGAGCGTCATCCGTCAGCGTCTCTGCTCCTAAAGTCTCCATCCCGTCCTCCGCCCATCACTTCTGCTTCTCCCTCGACCTTCGCAGCCTCGGGAACCTCAGCCTCACGCACCCCATCAACGCCACCCTCAGGTAAAAACACCACCCTCAGGTAAAAACACCACCCTCGGGTAAAAACGCCACCCTCAGGTAAAAACGCCACCCTCAGGTAAAAACACCACCCTCAGGTAAAAACGCCACCCTCAGGTAAAAACACCACCCTCAGGTAAAAACGCCACCCTCAGGTAAAAACACCACCCTCAGGTAAAAACACNGAGTGCAATATTTCCTTCCATCATGAATTGAGTATTTCATCACATGTATTTCTTTATTCTATGAAACCTGTGTTATTTGAACACATCTTTAAACTATTAAAATATAACATGTTTTTTTGTGTTTTGGTTCCTCAAACCCCCAAAATGTCAGGTGGTGCAACCGTCCTGACAAGTATCCACAGTAATTAAACTCTAAAAATTGAATGTCAGTTATTGTAAATGGAAATTAAAAATACAGTGGCATTATTTTATGCTTGAACCTTTTTAAATAAAACATTCTTTGCAAATAAAAAGAATTTTAAAGCTGTTGAGAAATGTAAAAAACTTTTGTCCCGTAATTTTCACCTTGTCAAATGTCAGGGTGGTGCAACCGTAACATTAGACTTTTATTTTAAAGTGAAGAGAATAAAACAGGAAACAGGAAACTGCATCAGCCAGAGGAGCCCAAATGACATTTGTGACCAAGTGGAAAAGTTTGTAGATTTCTCTGAAATACTGATAAAAAAGGTTTTTTCACTTCATTGGTGACTGGAACAATTTCCATGTCAGGTGGTACAACCAATGTAATAATGTGAAATGTTATTTTAACATCAAATTATTTATCTTATTCACAAATAAAAGAAATGAAACACACAAAATGAAAATGTATGAGTCACTACAGACACTTGAGAGATACTTGCCAATAATTTCACACAGAAAAAATAACAGGAACATATAAATATATTTTCATATATTTGGTTGCACCACCCGACATTTTTGGGTGCTCAAATTAAAAATACTAAAAAATAATGAACCTAAAAACTTTGAAATGTTGGTCAACTACTGAAATCTGTTAGAAAACATAATTCTTCTCTCAGAAATATGTTTTTATCCATTTTCAAAGAACTTTTTAATAACACGTTTTTAGACCCTCTTTTTGTCATGTGTGTGTGTGTGTGTGTGTTTATATTGACGTGTATGTGTGTGTGTGTGTGTTTATATTGACGTGTGTGTTCCTCCCAGGGTTCCTCTGGTGGTGGAGCTGTGGCACAGAGACGCCTCCTGCAGGGACGAGCTGATTGGTCGAGCCTCGCTGCAGCTGTCTCACCTGCTGAGCTCAGAGAGGAGCAGACACCTGTCGTCCTCAGGGGGGGGGGAGGTCTGGAGACGGACCCACCAGGACCGGGTCCCTGTGATCCAGGACCAGAGGTGAGATGACATCACTGACTCTCTGATCAGCTGATTTTATTTTCTCAAACCTGTTTTAATTTTTTAAACCTGTTTGTTTTTGCTGTGGTTCTTCAGCTCAGGTGAGAAAGTGGCGGAGCTGAGTTTCACGGCGACTCTGGAGGATCTGGGTCTGATCAAAGACACGCAGGTCGTCGTCTCCGAGTCCCAGTCTCAGGTCAGAGACTTTAAACTTCACACCAGCTTTTTTTTCAGTCCTAATCCTCTGAAAACTGAACTATTTACAAAAATAATCTACTTGTGATTATTTTTCCTGCATTACAGCTGCAATTTTTGTGCCATTATAAGTCCCACATGTTATGATTTAAACAAACACATTGTAGGAAATAAACATATTAACATTAATTATGACACAACAACAACAACAACAACAACAACAACAACCCATGACGTTTCCTATTTGCTGCACACGACTGTTTTCTGCCCATTTCAATCACTTTTCTCTTTTTTTTGCCACTTTTATACTTTATTTTTGCTTCTTTCTGACTAATTCTGTTTGACCACAGTTTTCTTTGTTGCCTCTGCCCAATTTGACCACTTTTGGCTTTTTCTTTGTCACTTTTTTTTAAAACTATTGTTACTCACTTCTGATTAATTTTCGTGTTTTTCCTCATTTGTTCCCGACATTTTTGTTGCTTTGTGTTTGGTTTAGTCACTTTTCACTCTTTTTTTTTGCTTCTTTTTGACTAATTTTGTTTTACCACAACTTTCTTGTCATTTTTTAGTTTTCTTTGGCCAATTTTACCACTTTTGTCTGTTCTTTTCTCACTTTTGTCACCAGTTTTACTCACTTCTGATTAATTTCCGAGTTTCTTTCCTACCATTTTTGTTGCTTTGTCCTCCTTTAAATCACTTTTCACTCCTTTTTTTTGCCACTTTTGGGCCATTTTCCCCTCCATCTGACTAGTTTTTAAGTTTTTTTGTTCCCAGCTTCTTTAGAATTTCATTGCCTTTGGCCATTTTTACCAAATGCGACTGTTTTTGTCACTTTTTAAAAAAACCCCTTTTCGCTCCCTTCTGGCTTTTTTTTTTCAAGTTTCCCCAAATTTTCTTATTAATTTTTATTTCTTTTGCAATTTTTGCCACCTTGGACTAAAGTTTTTTTATTATTATTGCTAATCTTTGCTGTTTTTCTTCCTATTTATCACTTGGATTGTTGCTTTTGTAAAGTTAGTTTTCAACAGTTTCTCTTTGTGTTGAGCCGAGTTGAGTAACAATGAACATAAAACATCTGCTGCAAAAAAGTTCACGTTTCAGGTTGTAGAAATATTTCAGTCTGTGATTGGGAAATTGCAGAAGGACAGATTGTGATTTGGGATTAATTACCTTTGTAAGAATTAAAAATGTATTAGTTAAAGAATGAATGAGTTTCTTCATAAAGTCGTATCAGTAGAAGCTGAATCACAACAAACAAACAAACTAACAAACAAACCGTTTTAACTCCTTTAACCTCAGAATGAACCTGCAGCTGTGACTCGAGCGTCTTCCCACCCTGTTGCCCCCAGTCTGGACCCGGCCCCCCCGGGCCCCGCGGCCCCCCCGGCCCCCAGGGAGACGCTGGAGTATCGCACGGCCCTGGAGCTGGAGCTGTGGAAGGAGGAGCAGGAGGATCTGTTCGACCACCAGGTAACACAGGTTTAAGGAGCTTTTATTTTGAAAATCCTAAACACATTTCCTTCCCTAACAGTGTCCGCACTTATAAATAAATATTATTTGGATTGTTTTTTATTGTAAGAAACATGTTGATATAGAAGTCAGACCCAGGAAGAATGTTTCACATTTAAATAAGATTAAGAGAAAAATGAGGTGAAAAATCACATTTTGGAAAAAAAAATCTGGAAATGAATATTTGCCTTAATTATTTTTGAAAAAATCAAAATTAATTTTCTACTCGGAGTAATATAGTCTTGCGACAAGAGAAAACAAGTTATATATAAGAAAACCCTTAAATAGATTGTATTTAATGGCATTTTATCACGAAAGAAATGACATATTTACCGAAATAATTAATCACAATCAATTTTTCTGTTTGAAAAAATGATATGGAATGAAAATCTAAAACTCAAGATGAGAAATAATTTTTCCGAAAAAATGCTGGAAACCAAAATTCAACTCAAACACGCAGAATTTAAAAAAAAAAATCACAAGTCTTAATTTAATAATGTTTTATTGGTATTTTTATTCATGTATTTGTACATTTTTTTTAAATAAAGTAAATTAAAAAATCAGTGATTAAATCCAACACATGTTCTGTCAGAGGAGGATTTATAACCTGCTGGTTTAAAGGTGAGTTATATTATTGTTTAATACAGATTCTTAATGATTTATTGTGTTGTTTTTGTTTGTTTCAGCTGAGGAAGAAGGAGCTGAGTCACATGCAGGCGCTCGCTGAAGAGTGGAGGAGGAGAGACAGAGAGAGAGAAGCTCTGGTCAAGAAGAAGGTGAAGAGTCAGAGTCAAATTTTCTCATTTCTTTAAAGAACAGGAGAAAAAAACAGTTTTTGTTTCTGATTCTTTCTCCTGCGTTCGTCTCCCTGAAGGAGGTGGAGTACGACGTGTTGGAGGAGCAGCTTCAGAAAACGCTGAGTGACCTGGAGAAAAGAGAGAAACAGCTGATGGAGGCCGAGCTGGAGGTCAGAGAGGAAATATTAGAATATAAAACTAAAAATAAGAATCAGGGCTCATTCCTATGGATGCCTGTTTCTGACAGGAAAAAATAAAATGAAAACTTGGGTTTGTTTAGACTTTTATTAGCCCACATTGAGTCGAAATTATGAGATAAAAAAGTGGAAATTTTGAGATGGAGAATCAAAATTTTATGAAATTGAGTAAAAACTTAAAATGTCAAAATTTTGACTTGCTTTCTCATTAATTTGACTTTACATCTCAAATTTAGTGGCAGAAATATTTTCTTTACAATAATTTCTCTTTGATATCAAACAGTAGCTTCAGTTCACTCCAAAGTAAAAACTAAAGCTGAGTGAAGTTTTTTTCTTTTATCACAAAATTTTGACTTTTTCAAGCAAAATCTTTGTTTTTTTTAACTCAAAATTTTCACAATATAACCTCAATATTTTTTACTTTTTATCTCAAAACTTCAATTTTTAACACCAAATATTCCCTTTTTTATCTCAATATTTTTGACTGTCATTTCAATTTCAAATTTTTCCTTTAATAATCTTAAAATTTTAACATTTTTTTTAAATCTCTAAATTCCAACATTTCACCTCAACATAATTTTTTTTTCTCATACTTTGATTTTAATCTCAAAATTTCTACTTTTAATCCCCAAAATTGTTACTTTTATCTGAGGAATTCAACATCTTATCTCAAAGGTTTTATGTTTAGTTTTGTACATTTTTGTTCTGTTTTTGTTTTCTCTGACATAAATGAGCTTTTTTATTTCCTCCTGACGTGTTTGCGGGTTTTTCCTGTGGCAGACTCAGCGTCTGCAGCGAGAGCTCCGAGCCGAACACGAGCTGACGCAGAGAGAAATGCAGGAAAACAGCAGGAGGCTGCGGCAGGACTGCGACCACCGGGTGGCGCTAGAGAGAGACAAAGTCAAACTGATGGAGGAGGAGAGAGGACGACTGCTGCAGCAGGTGACGGAGGCAGAAAAACAGAGGAAACCATTCAGTTTCATGTCACTGCTTTAACTTTAGTTTAATAACTTTAAAACTTTAACTGTAACTTAAACCTCAGTTTAATAACTTTAAAACTTTAACTGTAACTTTAACCTTAGTTTAATAACTTTAAAACTTTAACTGTAACTTAAACCTCAGTTTAATAACTTTAAAACTTTAACTGTAACTTTAACCTTAGTTTAATAACTTTTAAACTTTAACTGTAACTTTAACTTTAGTTTAATAACTTTAAAACTTTAACTGTAACTTTAACCTCAGTTTAATAACTTTAAAACTTTAACTGTAACTTTAACCTTAGTTTAATAACTTTAAAACTTTAACTGTAACTTAAACCTCAGTTTAATAACTTTAAAACTTTAACTGTAACTTTAACCTCAGTTTAATAACTTTAAAACTTTAACTGTAACTTAAACCTCAGTTTAATAACTTTAAAACTTTAACTGTAACTTTAACCTCAGTTTAATAACTTTAGAACTTTAACCTTAGTTTAATAACTTTTAAACTTTTACTGTAACTTTAACTTTAGTTTAATAACTTTAAAACTTTAACTGTAACTTAAACCTCAGTTTAATAACTTTAAAACTTTAACTTTAGTTTAATAACTTTAAAACTTTAACTGTAACTTAAACCTCAGTTTAATAACTTTAAAACTTTAACTGTAACTTTAACCTCAGTTAAATAACTTTAAAACTCTAAAACTTTAACTGTAACGTTGGTTTAATAACTTTAAAACTGTAACTTTGACCTTAGTTTAATAACTTTAAAACTTTAAAACTGTAACTTTGACCTTAGTTTAATAACTTTAAAACTTTAACTGTAACTTTAACGTTAGTTTAATAACTTTAAAACTTTAACTGTAACTTTAACGTTAGTTTAATAACTTTAAAACTTTAACTGTAACTTTAACGTTAGTTTAAAAACTTTAACTTTAACCTCAGTTTAATAACTTTAAAACTTTAACTCTGTGCGTTTTCAGTTGTCAGAGGCAGAGAGTCGTTACAAACAGCTGGAGAAAGATTTTCATCTTTACAAAGATCAACAGAACGTCAGACCTGAGTTCAGACTTCAGTCAGAGATTAACCTGCTGACGCTGGAGAAGGTAAAAGATTATTTCTAAAGATTATTCCCAAAGTTTATTCCCTCAGATTCACCTGATTGAGATCCAGACGCCTCGTACACGAACAGTTTAACCTGAAAGTTTTTCTCTGACGATGTTTCAGGTGGAGCTGGAGCGAAAACTGGAGTCGACCACAAAATCCAAACTTCACTATAAGCAGCAGTGGGGACGAGCGCTGAAGGAGCTCGCTCGCTTCAAACAGGTAAAAACTCTTTACACCTTCACTTTAACTTGTTTTATCAACTTTTACAAACGTCCAGATGATTCAGAGACGTTTAAATCATTTATTTCTATTCGCGTGTGTTCGTAAAAACTCTGAGCTGAAGTCAGTCAAACTAAAGTCTGAGAGGAATTAATTTAACTAACACAAACTCATTTTACAAATAGAAAATTCACCAAGTGTATCATCAAATCTTTAATGTGTATGACGCATAAAAAAACAAAGATGTTCAGAGTTAATTTAAAGTCTATTTACAGATTTTAAAGCCTTAAAAAAATGAACTCATCAATAATAAGAAAAGTTTTTGAGAACATAATTTATGATGAACATGATTTGAAAAAGAAATTCAGAAGTATCAATGAGAAAAAAATCTTAAATATCGAGAAGTTAGTATAAAGTAGTCGTACATTTTTATAATTGTTAACAAAAAAACAAAACCTTTAAAAATAAGTAAAGATAAGAAAATGGCATTTAAAAAAGACAAGTGACAAATTGACGTTAATGCTGAAATAAATGCATCACACGTTTTCATTTTGAAGCAAAAAACACTTTTACAAAAAAAATCTAAAATTCCTGTTTAAAGAAATCACATTTTCTAAAAAAAAAAAACATGTAAAAGCCAAAATTGAACTCAAACTTGTAAGAAATGTTTCAAATTTGAATAAATAAATCTGTAAAAATGTAGAATAATCAGTTTTATTGTAACAGGAAGGATCTAAATTTAACAAAAAAATATCTAAAAAAAATCTATAAAGTGTTTGATTTGAAAAAAATTCAAAAACTGAAACAAATTTCAACAAAATGACAAATTCATTGAATAAAATTTAGAAGTTTCTGAAAGAAAAGGAAGAGCAGAAGGAGAGAGATGTTTAAAAACCAGAACCAAATATTTATAATAGAGGAAAATGAAACACACACACACGGAGCTGAATGTAAACAAGCCATGTGTGTGTGTGTGTGTGTGTGTGTGTGTGTGTGTGTGTGTGTGTGTGTGTGTGTGTTTCATAAACTAATAACTGTTACTGATGTTAAACAGCTGGAAAAACTGACACTTTTCTTTCTTTTCTTTCTTTTTTCTTCTTAATTTTCTTTAAACTTTTTCTTCCTTATTTTAACTTTTGTATGAACACGTTTCCTTTTATTTCCAGTTTTAGCTCTAATCTCTCTCTTTTTTCCTGGATGTGCGTAAAGAAAGCAGCAGTGATTTATTTCTCTCTGGGGGGGTCTGGCTGTGAGTGCCCCCCCCCTCGTCCATTAATCTTCCCTGGATTGTGTTGAGCGTTGATCTCGCCGGGCGCTAACCGCCGCTGCGACGTCTCACTCCCTCTTTTTCTGAACCATCAGGCGAGTGTTTACACGGCGTTTGGCGGCGGCGGCGGCGCTCTGCGGGTTTTAAAGCCGGAGCGTGTTTGGTTTTTCTCCTCGCCTCTTCATTCTCTCCTCTCAGCGCCTGGCGTGGCGTGCTGTTTAGCTCACGCCGCACCATAAAAATTCCTGTGCGTGGAATAATGTGCTTTTCACGGCGGGAGGCGGAGGCCGAGCGAGAATTGATGTCCACATCAGAGCGGCGCGCTCGCTCTTCTTCTACTCAAAATATTGGGACAAGAGCTGAGGCTTTGCCGCTCAAACGCCAAAATATTGAGACAGAGAGATTAAAGCGGAGAGGAGGGAGCTGGAGACGCCGTTTTTAAAAGCTAAACGTGGTTAAAGCGCCAAACGTTTGAGGAGAGACGACAGAAGACGAGAGAAAATAACTTCAGACAGATTTATGTTCGTTAATCTGCAGAAACATCAGCGAGAAACTTTAACATCAGCGAGAAACATCGACTTTAACATAAACGAGGAGCTGAAGTTCAACAAAACACTCAGAAATGTCACCTGTGCAGGTGAAACAGGCGACAAACACGTCTGTGAAACTCACAAGTTTATTTACTGTTTATTTACTGAGTTTATTTACTGTTTATTTACTGAGTTTATTTACTGAGTTTATTTACTGAGTTTATTTACTGCGTTTATTTATTTACTGAGTTTATTTACTGAGTTTATTTACTGAGTTTATTTACTGCATTTATTTATTTACTGCGTTTATTCACTGAGTTTATTTATTTACTGCGTTTATTTACTGAGTTTATTTACTGAGTTTATTTACTGAGTTTATTTCAGGGCCGAACAATCAACAAATATAATCTGATTCTGATTTATTGTGCGATTATTTCTAAGTTCCCATCTTATGTGTTCTTAAAAAAACATACTTTTGGAACAAACTATTTACAGCATAAAAACAAACCATGAAATGTTTTTTACTAATCCTACCTGCTTTTTGCACATTTTGGTCATTTATCACCTTTTTTACCCTCTTTTGGACCAATTATTTTCTCTACTTTCCAACAATTTTCCTTTTTTTTTTCTCTACTTTTCTTGTCAAATTTTCTTACTTTTGACAATTTTTGCCACTTGAAACTAATTTTTATACTTATTTTTTTACTCCTTTTGTCTTTCTTGAACCAATTTTTGCTGTTATCTGAATATTTTCCAAGTTTTTTTTGCCAATTTCATCGTCAAATTTTCTTGCTTTTGCCCATTTTGCCACTCTAAAACTAGTTTCAATGGCTTATTCTTTTTGTCATTTTTCACTCCTTTTTTTCTTTCCTCTTTTAAACCAATTTTTGCTGATGTTTGAATATTTTCCAAGTTATTTTTGCCAATTGTTTTTGTCAAACTTTCCTGCTTTCAATCAATTTTTGTCACTTAAAACTTATATAAGTTCATTCTTATAGTCATTTTTTTACTCTTTTTGTTTCTTTTGAACCTAAATTTGCCTATTTCTGAATATTTTCCAGGTGTTTTTTGCCAATTCATTCATCAAATTTTCCTCCTTTTGCCCATTTTTGCCACTTAAAACTCATTTTTATTGCTTATTCTTGGGGTCATATTTTAAGTCTTTTGAATTAATTTTAACTACTTTATGAGAATTGTTAAGTTCTTTGCCAGTTTTCTCGTCAAATTTTCTTGCTTTTGCCCATATTTATCTCTCAAAAATTTATTTTAATTGCTTCAATTTTTTCTTTCCTCTTTTGAACCAATTTTTGCTGATGTCTGAATATTTTCCAAGTTATTTTTTTTCCAATTTCCTTGATTTCAATCAATTTTTGTCTCTTAAAACTTATATAAATTAATTCTTATAGTCAATTTTTTAAATCTTTTTGTTTCTTTGGAACCAAGTTTGGCCTATATCTGAATACTTTTTAAGTTTTTGGCCAATTTTCTTGTCAAATTCTCTTGCCCCTTAAAAACGGGATGAGATGGAGGTGAAGAGTAATGAAAAAATATTCATGATTTAAAATTTCTATTGCTACTTTTTCGCTGTTTCATCTATTTAAACATATTTTTGTTGCTGTTTTAGCAACTTTGAACTAATATTTAATTCTACTTTTTGCTTTTTTTGCCACTTTAAAAATGATTTTTTGTTCTCATTAATGTTTTTGCCACCCTAAACTGATTTTTATCGCTACTTCTGGCAGTTTTTTCCACCTCAAACTCACTTTAATATCTTTTTTTTTTTGCCATCTTAAGCTGATTTTTATTTCTACGTTAAATATTAAAACTTTTAGCTGTTCCAGGAGAATCAGAGCGTTCGTCCTGGTTCCAGTTTAATCTCAGATCTTGAGTAAAAACAGCTGTGACTGTGTTTTGGATCTTGCTGTAAAAATTGTTTTAATCAGACTAAGCGTCACTATCTCAGGTAAACACGCCACATTTTCAAACTTTGCTCCTGCAGCTTTTATCTCTGAGTTATTGAAGTAAAAACCTGACACAGCAGCTTCAAAAACACTGATCTCAGCCTCAGACACGACTCAATAATCTGTGAGTAATGACGGATAAATGTTGGTTATTTCTGATGGTTGTTAAAGTTACAGGTTTGTAGAAAAAGAGCAGTAAATGTTGTTTCTTTAAACCTGGATAATTGTCTGAGTTTCAGAAAGTCCCTCAGGTGTGAAGCAGCTTCTCTCCGTCAGCTCTTTACACTAAACAGACGTTTCATATTTTCCAGCTGTTTGTGAAACTCGTTTCTCTCTAACGTTGGTCCCTGTTCGTCGTCAGCGTTTATCCATCACATCCCCAAAAACCTCGGTGAGAGTCTGAGAAAAACTGGCCCTGAACTCCCCCAGGTGGAGAAAAAACTGCATGTGAGCAGGAAAAAGGAGTGAGAAACGATGAAAGTGTTTGTGCGAGACGTCGACCTCTGGAAGTGGAGGAACGGAGGGAAAACGGAGGGAAAACCTGGGGGAGGAGAAGTCAAACTGTGGTCATGTGTCCAAAAAAACTCAGACTTCAACTCTGAGGCCAAACGTTTACGTCCACAGTCAAATCAAACCAAATATACACATTTACTCTTTCATTAAGTTACTACTGGACTTTCCTGTTACACCAAACTTCTTCTTCTTTCATGCTCAGTCAAACCAAACCTCAGCGAATTCTCTTATAAGTCTCTTATTGTTTTCATCTCAGGCTTCCAAACATTTAACTGCAGTTTCAGTCGGACGAACTCGATGAATCTGGGTCTTTGCGATTATCTTTGTTGACATTTCATCGCTACGTATCCAGTAAACTTACGCAAAACCCAAATATCAGGCTAAAATACGTCCTGTAACTTATTTTTGTTGCTAATTTTTTGCCCTTTAAAAACTTATTTCTGTAGATACTTCTTGCTGTTTTGCCTCCTTTTACTTATTTTCACACTTCATGTCGTTTTTGCCACCTTAAACTTATTTTTATTAGATTTTTTTTTAAATCTGAGATAATATTCAGATGTTCTGATCTCAACCTGTTTCTGTTTTAACGGAAATGAACAAAAAAAGAGTAAAAACCTTCATTTAAGAAGTAAAGAAGAAATAAGTTTAGTTAAAAAAATTCCTGTTTAGTTTAAAAAAGCATCATTAGAATAAAAAGAAGCATCAGTGTTTGAGACGGTGGTTACTTTTTAAATCTTTGCTCTTTGATCTCCTCCTCCTCCTTTTCCTCCTCCTCCTCCTCTTCCTCTTCCTCCTCCTCTTCCTCTTCCTCCTCCTCCTCCTCCTCCTTCTCCTCTTCTTCCTCCTCTTCCTCTTCCTCCTCCTCCTCCTCCTCCTCCTTCTCCTCTTCTTCTTCCTCCTCCTCCTCTTCCTCTTCCTCCTCCTCTTCCTCCTCCTCCTTCTCCTCTTCTTCCTCCTCCTCTTCCTCCTCCTCATCCTCCTCCTCCTCTTTCTCTTCCTCCTCNCCCCCCCCCCTCTCCCCCGTTTAGAGAGAGGAGCCAAAGTTTGAGGAGCAGTTTTCCCAGCATGCTCCTCTCTGTTAGTCTGAAGCGTCTAAATGAAACAGATGTGATTTATAATCAGAGATTAGTGTTTTTGTTTTCCCTCCCTCGTCTGTTTCCTTGATTTATGTTCCCGCAGCTGCTCGCCAGCAGACGCACTGCAGATTGGTATTCTGGGTAATTTTGCTGGATCGGGGCCGGAGGTCCGAGCGGCTGAGAGAAATACGACTTTTGGACGTTTTTATGAAGTTTTTCTCTCTTCTCATGGTGTCGCTGCGTCTGAGCTCGTGTGAATTCTGCTGCTGCTGCTGCATTTTTCTCAGGGAGGTTTTTATGAAAATGTGAAACCAGACAAATTTATCACTGCGCTCCGCTCTGCGCCGCTCTGCGCCGCTCCACGCCGCGTAATGAGGACAAATAGTTTCCTGGCATCAGAGTCCAGACACATTTCAGCGCAGAGGTCAGAGGCGAGTTTGGAAACGCTCAGATCTGATGATGACAGGGCGCAAAAGAGGGCGAGAGCGCAACAGGAGAGCTAAAGAAAAAAGCACCGGGACGAGAGCGCAACGCAATCGTGTAACGTGAGAGAACAAGGATGAGAGTGCATGAGAGGCGAGAGCGCTAAGCAAGAGCGCAATGCAAGAGTGCGACATGAGCACATAACACGAGAGCGCAATGCGGTCGAGAGAGAAACACAAAAGTGCCAAGAAAAGAATGCAAAGAAGAGAGCGCAATGCAAGAGTGCAAAATGAGAGCATAACGTGAGAGCAAAATGCGAGAGCGAATCGCAAGCACGACGTTAGAGCGCGACGATAAAGCGCAACGTTTGAGCGCGACAATAGAGCGCAACGATAAAGCGCAACGTTAGAGCGCAACGTGAGAGCGCAACGTTAGAGCACACGGTTAGAGCGCAACGTGAGAGCGCGAAATTAAAGCGCAACTTTAGAGCGCGACATTAGAGCGCAACGATAAAGCGCAACGTTAGAGCGCAACGTGAGAGCGCAACGTTAGAGTGCAACGTTAGAGCACAACGTGAGAGCGCAACGTGAGAGCGCAACGTTAGAGCGCAACGTGAGAGCGCGACAGTAAAGCGGGACGTGAGAGCGCGACATAAAAGCGCAACGTGAGAGTGATAGGTCAGTACTGCAGCGATAGAGCTCCAAGAAAAGTCGTCACGACAACAGCGCAACGCAAAAGTGACAAGAAAAGAGCGAAGACGAGTTAGAAAAGTTAAAGTTTGAATAACAGTGAAGATCTGACACTGGTGTGTGTGTGTGTGTGTGTGTGTGTGTGTGTGTGTGTGTGTGTGTGTGTGTGTGTGTGTGTGTGTGTGTGTGTGTGTGTGTGTGTGTGTGTGTGTGTTCACAGCGGGAGCAGGAAAACGCGATGACGCGTCTGAAGAAGCAGCAGGCGGAGCTTGAGGCCATGCGGCTGCGTTTCCTGGCGTCGGAGCAGAAGGAGGCGGAGCTTCAGGAGCGACAGGAACTGAGCGACATCAGGAACCAGCTCAACAGGTAACGGCGCTCAGAGCCAGACCGGAGTTATTCATGTCTGTTGTCATGGTAACACGCCGTTCTTCTTTCAGGTTAAAGCAGCAGGAGGACAGATTAGGCCCCGCCTCCTCCTTACCAGGCCCCGCCCCCTCGCCACCTTTGAACGAGAGCGCGGACGAACACCTGACGCGTTTGTTGGAGGAGAGAGACACGCTGCTGAGGACGGGAGTTTACACGCACGAGGACAGAATCATCGCCGAGCTCAACCGCCAGATACAGGACGCCATGACGGACAGACACCTCTGAGACAGGACGCCATGATACAGGACGCCTGTGAGACAGGACGCCAGATACAGGACGCCATGACAGACAGACGCCTGTGACAGTGGCACCAACTGACCAATCAGAGGCAAGACACAGCAGTTTAACCACGACGACCAATCAGAGACGAGAGAAACATCAGACAGAAAAGTTTGTTTTGTTCAGAAAAGCTCAGATTATAATTTCTGTTTTATTCAACCATGACCTCTGACCCCAAACACTTCAATGTTTTTGTTTATTTATTTATGTTCATGTTTGTTCTCAGAATCTTTTTGTGTCGTAGAATATTTCACTAAATTATCTCTATTAAAGGAAAAATTCAACATTTTGTTTCCAGATTCACTTTTGTTTAAAAGTTTTAGGAATTAAAGTTTTTCCTGTTCACACTTTTTTATTTTTAATTAACTCATCAGTGATAAAAATGGACTCAGCTGAAGGATTAAACAAATTAATCTAATTACAATAATTTTTAATTGTGATTTAAAGTGTATTTATTTCCCCTTCTTATGAGATGTTAACAAATATATTTCTGGAAATGCAAAACAAAAAATTACAGAATGACTAGTTTTATATTTGTTTCTTCTTTTTGCCCATTTGAGTCACAATTCATTTTTTTTTTGCTTCTTTCTGACTATTCTCCCAAGTTTTTCTATATTTCCTTTCCAGTTTTGCACCTTTAACTTATTGTTTTTGGCTACTTTTTGTCTGTTATTGCCACCTTAAACTTCATTTTTGCCACCTTTGATTTTTTTTTTTTTTTAGGGCTGTTTTGAATCATTTAAGGTTATTTTTCTGGCTGCTTTATGAAAATTTTTATCACCTGAGCCTATTTTTTTAACTGCTTTGGATCATAATTGCCACCTCAAAGTTATTTTTGCGTTTTTGGCTGCTTTATGAACAATTTTTGCCACATAAACCCTAATTTTTTTGCTGCTTTGTAATATTTTTGCCACCTTAAATTTTTTTGGTCTGCTTTTTGTCTGTTTTTGCAGTTTTTGTCTTCATAAAGTTATTTGTTTTTTTGTTTTTTTTTTTGCTGCTTTGGATCATTTTTGCCACCTGAAATTTTTTTTGGGCTGATTTTGCAAATTTGCCACCTTAATTTTTTTTTTTTTTGCTGTTTTGAATCATTTTTTCACCTTTAAGGTTATTTTTTTGGCTGCTTTATGACCATTTTTGCCACATTAATGGTTTTTTTTGGGCTGCTTTTGTACAGTTTTTGCCTCCACAAAGTTTTTTTTTTTGCTGCTTTGGATCATTTTTAGCACTGGATTTTTTTTTTTTGGCTGATTTTGCAAATTTGCCACCTTAATTTTTTATTTTTTTTGGCTGTTTTGAATCATTTTTTCACCTTTAAGGTTATTTTTCTGGCTGCTTTATGACCATTTTTGCCGCCTGAAACCTACTTTTTTTAACTGCTTTGGATCATAATTGCCACCTCAAAGTTATTTTTGCTTTTTCGGCTGCTTTATGACTATTTTTTCCACCTTAAATTTTTTTTTTGGGCGGCTTTTGCCACATTTTTTGCCACCTTAAACCTATTTTCTTTGCTCCCTCTTGCAGTTTTTGCTTTTTTCCCCTCTTTTCTCCACTTGTATAGTTTCTTTATTAAAGGTAGTTTTGAACAGTTTGTCTCTTTGGTTGATCAGAGTTGAGAAACTCTGGTGTAGAACAGAAAACATGGATTAAAAAAAGAAAATGTATCTGGTATTCAGACACATTTCAGGTTAAAGAATATTTTCACTGTCTGCAGTTGAATTTTGTGATTAATTTTCCAGCACTAATATGAGTCCAGAAAAATGTTTGATTCCACATAATTAGACATAAACACTTGATTAGTTTCAGTTTTCCCATCTGTCCCATCAGTGTGTGGATGTTTTTTTTGTTTTTTTTTTACTTGATGTAGGAAAAGTTGAAGATTGTCGAAAGTTCTTGTTATTTTCTGAATACTCACTGATGTTAAACTGACCCGAACCAGAAACTTTTCTGCGCCTGAAAAAGAAAAAACAGGAGTTTAAATGTTGAAAATGAAGATGTTTGTGTAAATGAATGTACAGTCTGTAAAATATTAATGACGTGTGTGTGACAGCAGGGGGCGCTACAGCCTCATTAAAGCCTCTGAAAAAGCTCCACAGCTTTTCTGAGCTTTGAGAGAAATAAATTATTCTTAGATTTAATCTGTTACCTGCTGCTTTTGTTGTGTGTTTTTTTTTTTGGTTCGTGTTCATTTTCAGATCATTAAACATTTTCACACAGAAATACAGAAAAACACTTGAAAGTAGTAAACATAAAAAAATCTGATATAAACATGAATACAAACATAAATGAACACACACACATTTATATAAAGAAGCACAAATACAAACACATACATAAGAAAAAACTTGCAAACTTACTTTAGAAGATTCTCACACAAGTAGAAAAATGTTTTTTTTTTCCTCTTGATTTTCAGGTTGATGTTTAGATGCTTTTACACAAACAAATTATTATTATTTTATGTATTTCTTTCTTTCTTTTTTCTAAAACTCTGCAATAAGTTTTAACTTTGCACCTGTGAAACATTTGTTGTGATTTGATGCCACATTAATTATTAATTAAAGCTGATCGATTCATTGAATTAAATGTTGATTTGAACTTTTAAGCAGATAACGAAAAGAATTAATGTTTATAATAATTGTCTGGTGTTTTTTTATTTTACAACAGGTCATTTCTTTAGATATAAAAACATTTTTACACATTTTTAGTTATTGAAGTGAATAAGTTTGTTACAGAAACCGAGTTTTTGTTGTTTTTTTAAACCTGTAACAGCTGCCGTAAGTTACTGTATTAAGTTTTTAAAGAGAAGATGTTAAAATCAGGTTTATTTAAATAAACTCTACAGATCAGTTTGTAAAAAAATAAAAAATTTGATGTGAAACGGATAAAAAATGTGGAAATAAAGCGACGTAAACTGAGCTGTGAGAACAGAAGCAGCTGGAAAACGACAGACGACACAAATTATCACATGTTAAACATCATGTTAACACACACACACAGCTGTATCTGTGTGTGTGTGTGTGTGTGTGTGTGTGTGTGTGTGTGTGTGTGTG
>RPOG01006396.1:0-24230 GCA_008086565.1 Thalassoma bifasciatum | reverse complement strand
TTTTTTTTTTTTTTTGCAGTGCGGCTGCATAGCCTCAGATAGAACAACAACATCCTATTTAAGAACCACTTTAGAACCACAACAATAGAACCTTTGTGAAATCTTAACATCATCAGTATTCACAGGTAAATAAAACAAGTCCACACAGGTACATTCCTCAGAATAGTTTTTGCAACATTTACGATATTTCCCAGTTGAGAAGACGAAAACGTCGAGATGCTTCAGTTTGTTCTTGACTTGTTGCTGTTTGAGTTCTCATGGCAGTAGCAACAAGAAATAAATACTCTCTGAGAAAAAAAAAATCAAAGTCTGAAGGCTGAAAGTTAAGAAGTAAAGGATTTAAAGCGAGAAAAGAGAAAAGATTGCGACAACTTATCGTAGATATAAAATAAGACGTTTGCACTCCGCATGCAGAGAGAGAGCACCACGTAAACACATTTCTTCGTCAGAGAAACAAACAAAAAATGGAAGAACCGTTTTTCTTCCGTGCCTTCTTTTGCTTCGTCGATTTGCTGCATCCAAGCAGGTAAACGGAACCAAGAGCAGAACGCTAACGGTGAAGCGATGCGAAGCCACGCCCCCCCTTCAAAAACGAATGAAATAAAGGAACGACGCCTTCGTCCGAGACTTCAAACCAGGAGGAAAAGTTGGGAACATGGTTTCTACCTTGCGCCGCTCAGGCTGTTTGCTTTAATGATCAGCTTCACGTTCCAGTTTGGAAACAAAGGGGGCGGTGATGAAAGCGCCTCGTGTTTAACTTCAGTTACCGAGAGAATCTGCCTCAGCGGCGCCACCTTTCACATCCCAGGTTCCTGTAGGACAGAGAGACAGAGACGACAGCGTAAATGTAAATAAAAGCAGAAAACGATGATCTGCAAAACCTGTTTAACTTAAATTCAGTTGAATCCACCACAAAGACAAGATATTGATTGTTCAAACTGACAAACTTTATGCTGCAACAGGTTCCTAAAAATCTTGGAGCCAGATTCACCACTTTGTCAACAACTGCGTGAGCAAATAGTCCAACAGTTTAAGAACAATGTTTCTCAACTGCAGGAATTGATGGATTTCATTATCTACAGTCCATAATATCATCAAAAGATTCAAAGAATCTGGAGAAATCTCTGCACGTAAGCAGCAAGGCCCAAAACCAACACTGAATGGCCGTGACCTTTGACCCCTCAGGCGGCGCTGCATTAAAAACCCACATCATTGTGTAAAGGATATTAGCACGTGGGCTCAGGAACACTTCAGAAAACCATTGTCAGTTAACACAGTTCATCACTACATCTACAAGTGACAGTTCAAACTCTACCATGCAAAGACAAAGTCACACATCAACAACACACACAAACGCTGCTGAACTCTTTTTGGAAATCATGGACGTGGTGTCCTCGGGGCCAAAGAGGAAAAGGACTATCAGGATTGTTCTCAGGTCAAAGTTCAAAAGCAGCATGTGTGATGGTATGGGGGTGTGTTAGTGCCCCATGGCATCATGGGTAACTGTCCCAGTATCTGTGAAGGCAGCATTAATGCTGAAAGGTACAAACAGGTTTTGGAGCAACATCTGCTGCCATCCAAGACACTTTGTCTTTTTCAGGGACGTCCCTGATTATTTCAGCAAGACAATGAAACCAAGACACATTCTGCTCCTGTTACAACAGCGTGGCTCCGTAGTAGAAGAGTGCAGCTACTAGACTGACCTGCCTGCAGTCCAGATTGAAAATGTGTGGAACATTATGAAGAACAAATGGAGACTGTTGATCAACTGAAGTCGTTCATCAACAAGAATATGAAAGAATTCCAGCTCCAAAGCTTCAACAATTAGTTTCCTCAGTTCACAAACACTGAACGAATGTTGTTAAAGGAAAGATGATGAAACACAGAGGAAACATGAAGCTGTCCCAGCTTTTTAGGAAGAGAAATGACAGAGTTGATCAGTTTGAAGAATAAATATCTAGTCTAGTTTGGGTTTTCTTTGACTCTGAGTCTCTGACCTGATAGAGAGCTGTTTGACTTCTGCTTGTGCAGTTTCTCTCTCTCCTTCTTCACTTTGGGGATGATCTTCAGCTTCATGCTGCTGCTGCTCTTGCTGCTGCCGCGCACAGAGTCCTGGAGGAGAAACAACAGTTTAAAGCTGTTTGAAACTTCACGTATCTGTTATATATTTGTGTCTGAGATGAAGCGACAGGTCTCACCTCCTCTGAACACTGCATCAGCGGACAGATCCAGTGGATGTCGTCCAGTTTGTGGAGCTCAGCGCTGAGGCTGTTCAGAGTCGAGCGCAGCTCCTCTTCCTCCGCACACTCCGACTGTGAATAAGACAGAATAATAACGCAGGGGAATTATACTCCGTCTTTTTAGGATTTCTCTTAACCAACACTTGTTTTCTGTTGTCACTCTTGGTCTTCAAAACCAGCCCAAGAGTCCTGTCTTCTCTGGGATCATATGGTAAAAAGTTTTGAATTCTTTTGATTGTTTTTGTGCATTTATTCAATCTTCAATTTTCACTCAGTTCTCTTATGATCATCAGTACTATCTAATCAGACACCTGCTCTTGTTTTTTGTGTCTTACATTATATATTTATTTAAAACAGTTTTGATAACTGCAAAAGAGCTGAATTAAAATAACAAAACTAAAGTGCAATAGAGAACGAATAAATAAAACAGCAGGATTAACAGTGCAAACAACAGAACGACCAGATTTTACATCCAGTTGGTTTCTGTTCTGAAACCAGGGAGAAAAAAAAGAATAAAAATGCCTCAAACTCTGAGTTTAACTGATTCTTTAAATGAAAACTTAAACTTTACATACACAGTAAAAGGAAGAGATATTCTGAAAACATCCACCATCTGTACGTCTGAAAATCAAAAAAACTTACAGCTTAGTTAAATCAAAACAGACTGAAGCTAATGAGAATATTATGTAAATATCTTCTGTTTTTGGCTCGTTTATCTCTGTCAGATCTGTTTAGTCTGATCTCTTTCACTGAAGAAAAATCACAAACAAAGTCTGTAAAAAAACTTCAGAATGTTTTAAGAATGAGTCTGAACAGAGATGTAAACACGTCGCGTTGTGTTCTGCAGGACAGTCGTTCTTTTATTTGCTCTTTTTCTGCACAAAGATCCTCAGTGAATAAACTACTGCAGGTAAACAAAGCTACAGCAAACAGAAAAGGACAAAAGGAGGCAGCGAAAACCTGAAATGTGAGACAGCGCGGCGTGAAAAGGCTTCGGCAGAGAAACGAGGAGGGAACAAAAGGAAAGAGCAGAGAGAAGAACGAGTGAAATCCAAGAATCGTACCAGTAATTTTCCATCCAGGAGCATCCTGGTCTCAGCCTGCAGGACTTTGCTGCTGTTGACGATTTCCACCGCCGTGCTGCGACTCAGGAACTGAAAACAGCATCAAACAGACGAGATGTCATTTAACAGTCATAATCTGCAACTAAAATTTACATTCGAACCCTCTAGGTGAATATCAGAGTAAAATATTTGATGCATTTCTAAACGAGGACCCAGAGTGAGTCGACTGAAACCAAACGAGCCATATGTGCGTCTCACCTCAGGGCTGGACAGTTTGGCCTCGGTGAGAACCAGCGCGGTGGCGTTGACGGCGTGAGCCAGCTCCTGCTCCACCAGCTTGTGGGTCTTGGCTGCTTCTCGGATCCTGGAGAGAAAAAGGAGGAATCAGAGACTTCAGAGAGAGCTTATCAAAGCTCAAGACGCCTCAAAGATGCATGCATGTTTCTTCCCCTTCCAGGTGTAAAGGCATTTCTTTTAAACCGTTTGTAAACTCTCTTTTATCAGGCTGCTCTAACAAGTCTATTAGGACGCTTCAGGAACCAGGAGGAACGCTGTAGTATGATGTCAGGCCTGAAGATGGCGATATAACTGTAGAAGCCGTTTATACGACAACAGTTTAGAGGCTGAAGAAGAAGTGAGCTGGAGTTTATATTAAAAACATTATCTCTAATTGCAGAAATAGTGCAATACACTGCAAAAACGGAAATCTAAGCAAGTCATTCTGTCTTATTTGTAGCAAAAATTGTCTTATTGTTCTTAATTTGAGCCACATTCACCAGACCAGGTCATAAAAATGTCTTATTTCAAGTTTTTTTTAAGACAAAAATGAGGTGTAAATAGCTTGTAACAAGTCAAAAAAATCAGCCAATGGGATAAGACGAATTCACCCGGGAAGTTTCTTGAAATTAGAAAGATGTCTTAAAACAAGAATCTTTTATCTTATCCCATTGGCAGATTTTTTTGACTTGTTACAAGCAATTTACACCTCATTTTTGTTTTTAAAAAACTTGAAATGAGACATTTTTATGACCTTGTCTAGTAAATGTGGCTCAAATCAAGAATAATAAGACAAACTTGACTAAAAATAAGACATAATGACTTGCTTAGATTTCAGTTTTTGCAGTGTGCTCACTGTGCCTACTAGGGCTGACAGATATATCCTTATCGTATCAGTATCAAGATATGAAAATTCAAGATTAATATCCCAATATCGATTTTATCAAAGATATCAATAATGTAGATTTCCCAGCTCACCCTGCATTTAAAGCTCAGACAGTCACAGGATTATTGGTGACTTTCTGTTAATGTTGATGGCTTTCATTTTTCTGAAAAACACTTCGTTTTTACTAAACCCAGAGTCATATTGTATCAAATCGATATCTAGATATCTGGTGTTAATATCAAGATACGAGATTTTGTCCATATGGTTCAGTCCCCAAAAGTAGTATGGGAGGTCGAGCCTTTAGTTATCAGGCTGTTCCTTGTGGTCACACTCCAAAGAGAGGAGGAAAAGGCGAAATGATGATGTTGAAAATAGTATAAACAAAGGCAGACTTCTTCTACTCTAGTGCTCTGGAAGGTGTGTGTTTTCGATACACTGCCCCCTGCAGTTTGGGAATAGAAGCCAGTGGACGCATGAGTTCCCCCGTGTGAACCTTGTGCGTCTTGTGCATAACCCAGCCTTTAAATGACATCAGACTTCTCATCCTTTCTTGATGTTTGTTTCTGGTTCATAAAGTTAAATTGATTAACATCAGCAGATCTAGAACTGTTGATGTTTTGAGACATGTCTTGAGACAACATCTCTTATTTTTGGCGCTATATACATCAAAGTTGACTGGTTGATTGGCGCTTACTTATTGATGAGTGTGTCGGCCACCAGTCCCAGCTGCTGCACCTGAGCGCACTCCTCCTCCGTCAGGTACTCCATGGACTGCTGGGAGTTGAGGCGAGGCCTGGAGGCGCGGTAGCTGTCGATCTTCCTCTTGTCCTCCCACGACTTCAGGGTGCTCTCGAACGCCTGGTGGGACGAAGACAAACAGTTAGAGGTGGTAAACGACAAGGGCTGAAGTTAATTCATTGATCTGAAACCACGTTTAATGAGGACGTTACTCTGTCTCTGGTCAACATCTGAGCTCGGTTCTTGTGGACGATCTTGACGATGCCGGGCGGTTGGATCCAGGCTTCTCCGTCCACCTGCACAGGAACGCCCTCCTCCCCCAGGATGGTGATCTTCACCTGTCGACACTGAGACGCAACAGAGAAGAAACCAGCAGCTGTTAAACAGACAACGACCAATGATGTGGTTCACGTCAACCTAAAGTGGATAATCATGACCTGTGAAAAAAACGCTAAAAGTGACCCTCAACTTATCCTTGAAACCTTAAAGATTAAATTTTTCTTACTTACTTTATTTCGTTCTGTGCATTTAACCCAAAATAACGTGCACTAAACGATTAAAGTTGGACCAAATTTGGCTACTTCCCCAAAGGAATATGAAAAATTTTCCATCCTTTTGCTTTTGTGGTGAAAAAACACCCGCTAGCGCCCCCTAATGACTAAAAACTGCAGCCTCTACAGCTATTTTGAGCAGGTCTGGAATTTTTGTGTATAACTATCATAGCAAGAGCTACAAAAACTCCAACTAGTCATAATAAGTTCTTCACATAAAGTCCAATCTGCTTCAACTTTCGTATAAACGTTCAACAACAACCTATTAACACACCTATAAAGTAATAAAGATAACCTTTAGTGATAATTATTTTTTATTAATTTTTTTTTCTATTTTCCCGTTTTATAATTAGCTTGAAGGATGCACTGTTACGACAAGTTGGTGCCATTTCTCAACATCTCTTATTGAGATGGCTCCATTGACAACCTGCTCAGGCACAAAACATCTGTCCACCTGTTAGTGAGTTGCATTTAAAGCAAACATCCCTTCTCATGTGCAGCAACTGCAACTCACACAGGTATAACAGACTTCTGCGGTTGCAAGGTTCAAATAAGGCGAGGGCCCGTTTATCGTTGCTTGCAGCTCTAATTGTTTCTTGTCTTTCTTTGTGTTTTTACTGCCTACTTTCTCTCTCTTTATAAATTCATAGACATAACTTTGGATCTGTTCGATGCGTCTACCTGTGCGATACGATGATGCTGCAGATTGATGACCCTCGACATCGCCATCTGCATGCTGCCGAACACCGCCACCACCTCCAACTTCTTGTCATCGAAAGACGGAGCGCCAAAGTTCTACACCAGAGGGAAAAGTTCGCTTTAATTTTCAGATCTGTTGGAGCTGCTGTGAAGTTTCACATCAAAGAACAGGTCCACACTCACGTTGTCCTCCTTCGTGCCGCCCCAGAAGTTGATGCCGCCTGCGTAGCTGGGGATGTTGAGCACGGCCAAGCCCTGCAGACTCGGCAGCGACATGGGAACGCCGTCGCACTGAGGAGACGGAGACAGAGAAGGGATTTAGAGAAACTCAGGAGAGAAACAGCTCACAGCGTTTCTGCTTCTTCTTTAAAAAAACAGAGCATAAATCTGTCTGTGGGTGTGAACCCGACCTCCAGCTGAACCCGCTGCTCCAGGTTCTTGTACGTTTTCTGGACCAGCTCTTTCGTCCCCAGGACTCCGTACCACATCATGTTTTTGGTGCGACTACTGCAGGAGAAGACGGGGAGCAACAGAATAGATTCAGTTCTGTTTTTATAGCCATGTGTTTGTTACAGAACATTTAGATCTTTCTTCCATTTTGGGTCAATTTGTTTCATCTTTATTATCGGAAAAGCAAAACTAAAACTGTCTTATGGAAACTGAGAAACATGCAGACGACATATTTCTTTCTGTTTTAGGCCTTCAAACGTAAACAATCAGTCAAAAAAGTGTATGTATATAAGTTTTTTCCCATAAAAAGAAAATGCACAAGTGACTTTTAAGCCAATATTGTGAAATTAAAATGAAGTTTAAACCTTTACTAAGAGTTTTGTGTCACATAGTGTTTGTGTTTCTTTGATTTTAATAGTTTATTGTATTTAAGTGTGAGATATGCACTTTTTTTGATGTTTGTTTGATGCTTTAAATAAACTTTCTTTTTACGCAGACAATGTACATCTCTATCTATCTGACCTTGATTAAAGTGTATTTTGTATTTTGAGGAATTTCGTTGAAGATATTGTGAAACTCAAATACATTTGAATTCTTTTGCCGTTACTGTATAGAAGTTCACATATTGGTGCATTTGTGAGTTTCTTTCTACAAAAAGAAGTGTCAAATTTTTGCTTTTGTGTCCTTTTGTAAACATTGGATGTCAGTCTTGCCTCCTTTATGACTTCACTGAAGATGTAGTGTTGGCAAGAGGTTGAATTTTATATTTTTTTACCAACTTTCTTTGTATGCAGACGATGTACTTCTTACTGTTTGACCTCGATTAATGTATATAACATGTTTAATGTACAATAACATTGATAACGTGATTTCAACAAAGCGGTTTTATTGTGTTTTTACTGCTAAATCTTCGTACCTGCATTTTTTCGGATGCTCATCTCTCTTGTTGTTGAACTCGAGTGAAATCTTCGCGTCGAGGCCGATGCCAAAGTAGTTGTTCATGACGCACTTCTCTGAACATTGCCTACAAACGCAGACAGGTGACAGTGAAATAAATATCACGTAGTCAAAGCCGATTATTTTTAGAGTATAATTCACAATGTGCGTACACAGAGTCCTCGTTGAAAGTGACGGTGTGGAGACTTTCTGGTTTCTCCAGGACGATGGGGGAGGTAGGACTTAAACTTCCTGGACCTGGAAATAAAGAAAAAGTCATTTTCTTTTTATCTTTTCTGACTTCAGTTGTTGAAACTGAATAAAGTATAAAGTGACTTTATCGCGACAATTGAGCATAAATTGTAAGGTTCATTCTGTACGAGCTTCTTTTACAGCTGAATACCAAAAAACTACAAACTGAGATATTTTTAGAAACAAATTAAGTTTTGCAGAGTCACCACAAATGTACACAAACGTCTAATAACGGACCAAAAAAACTCTGAGCTGCAAAGTAAACAGAAGGAGGAGGAGAATCCTCAAACTGTCATGTTTTATGTTAAAGATTCCCTCAGACGTTTCACAGAGCTTTAATACGTCCCATTTTATGCCCAACTAACTTCCTGTTATAAACCTGTGTGTCCTTCAAAATAAGAGCACGCTGTAAAACTAACATTACACCACAATGTTGCTGCCAAATTTCAGAGCTTGTTCTTCACTTTGAGTTTAAAATCCTAAACACTCACGCGGCTCAGCGTCCTTCAGCTCTTCACTGTTTTCTCTCTTGATGGAGGACGAGGACGACATCCTCTGGACCTGCGTGTGGCGGTTCTGCTCGTCCACTACTGCAGAGATAAAAGGTGAAAACCTGTCAGTGAGTAAAACAAAATCCACCCTCAGCTGCGATTGAAGAGTCGTTCTCGTACCTTTTTCGGCCTGTTCGATGATCTGCCTCAGGGCTTTTTTCAGGCTGTTCGCCCGCAGCATCAGCTGCTCCTTGGAGCGGTAAGTTTTACCCTCTGAACCTGATTCGCCGCCACTTTCCCCCGGGCTGGAGCTGCCACTCTCCTGACTGGGAACTGACCCTGCAGGCACCACCTGAACGAGACAGAGGGGGGGAGCGTTACCTAGGTAACTCACCTGGGAAAATTATCATCCACATGCCTTTTCCCAGAGAATATGAATGACAACTGATGAAAAGTTTCCCTCCCCCAGTTCTTAATAGCGTGTATTTCCCCCTTTAACATCAATGACAGCTTGAAGTCTTTTGTGCTCGTTGTGGATGAGGGTCTTTATTTTCTCAGATGGTAAAACTGACCATTCTTCTTGGCAAAAAGCCTCCAGTTCCTGTAAATTCTTGCTCTGTCTTGCATGAACTGCAGGTTTGAGATCTCCCCAGAGTGGCTCAATGATACTGAGGTCAGGAGACTGAGATGGCCACTCCAGAACCTTCACTTCAGGTCCACTTGTCCTTGTGTTTTGGATCAATGTCATGTGTGAACGTCCAAGTACGTCTCATGTGCAGCTTCTGGGCTGATGAGTGTAAATTTTCCTCCAGTATTTTCTGATAACATGCTGCATTCATCCTTCATTCATCAGTTTGGACCAAGTTTCCTGAGCCTTTGTAGCTCACACATCCCCAAAACATCAGTGATCCACCTCCGTGTTTCACAGTAGGAATGGTGGACCTTTCATCATAGGCCTTGTTGACTCCTCTACAAATGGAACAATGTTTATGGTTGTGGACAAAAAGTTCACTTTTGGTCTCATCACTCCAGAAGTTTTGAGGCTTGTCTCTGTGCTGTTTGGCGTACTGTAAGTGAGATACTTTGTGGCATTTGCGTAGAAATGACTTTCTTCAGCCCATTTTTCCTCAAGTGCCTCCTTATTGTGTATCTTAAAACAGCCAGTCCACATTCAGAGAGTCCTGTATTTCAGCTGAAGTTATTTGTGGGTTTTTCTTTGCATCCCTGACAATTTTCCTGGCAGTTGTAGCTGAAATGTTTGTTGGTCTACCTGACCGTGAATCCCTCATTTTCCACTTCTTCATTAGAGTTTGAACTCTGCTTATTGGCATCCTCAGCTCCTTGAATATCTTTTTATATCCCTTTCCTGTTTTATACAGTTGGATTCACTTTTTCCCCCATGACTCAGAATCCAGAAATGTCAGTGCAGCACTGGATGAAAGATGCAAGCTCAGAAACTCACTGAGCTTTTACACACACACACTGATTACAAGCAAACAAATCACAGGTGAGGATGGTTACCTTTAGGAGACATTCAAACCCATTTGTGTCGACTTGTGTTCATGTTATCAGGTTAAAATCACCAGAGGATGAAAAAGTATGAGCACAACTGTGAAGGTAAATATGCTGCAGGAGTTTGGTTCTTTTATATCCTTCCTGTATTTCATTTTGGGAGCAGAGGGACCCATGCAGCTTTAAAACATCATCACTTCAGCAGAAATCGTCTCCTCGTTCGAATGTTTACTGTTACTGCTCCTAAAGTGCTCTAACATCTCTTCCTCCGGCTGCAGGAGGCTGCGGTTCATTTCACTTAAGTGCAGAAAAGAGGATTTCCGCGTTTTATGTTTAGTATAAATAGACGCTTGACACAAAGTGAAATTTCACTGCTTTCTGCCTTTTACAGAGCAGCGGAGAGATTCACGCTGATGTTTTCTCTTTCAGAGCTCAGAGATCAATCTCAAGTCAAACGACTCCAAAGGAAACACGGGAATAAAAAGGCGATGAAGTGTGCGGCGTTTGAGTTCCTGTGGGGACGGTTAAGATGTTTGGAGAAATGTTGTTTTTCCTCTTACCTCTCAGAGAAAATAACACTTTAGAGCAGTGGTTCCCAACCTTTTCTGACTCAGGTCCCAATTTTAAGTCTTAAAAATTTTCGCGGCCCACCTCCAACCCCATAAATATAGAAGCCATGCGATGCCTTGTCAGGATACTTTTTTATAATACATAAATATTTATACATGTTTAACCCTTGGGATACCAAATTTACTGGCAGGAGCGAAAAAAAAACTTACCCCTAAACGACAAACCATTCAAACCATTTCTCCAATCCAAAACCTGAAAAACCTGGCAAAATTGCCAGAGTCTCAAGTTTCCCAGAGTACCTGAATGTGCCATGACGTCAACAACCTTTGTTAACCAAGCAGAAAAGACAAGAATTTAACTAACATCACCTTGATTCTTATGTCTCTTTGAAAAGTTATAGAAAATCAGTGGTTTGCTTTAGCTAAATTCTGAAAAAATTAAATATTCTATGTTTTTTTCTGCATTCATCAAGCCCTAAATGATGAATCCACACCATATATTTGCACTTCAAAAATCCTCTGAGTTTAGTCTTGACTCAGTGGATCAAAATGAGACCACAGTGAGTTAAAAATGTGATGGAAGCAAAAAAATGACCAGAAACTATTTGGTATCCCTGGGCTGAGTTTTTACATTTAAAACATTATTCTGTATGTTTTTATCTTTATGTAAACACCCCTCCCACCCACACACACACACACAAACACGTTCAAACTAAAATCAAACTACTTTGGAAACGATTTTGGGGCCCACCTGCAACACCTTTGCGGCCCACCAGGGGGCCACGACCCACAGGTTGGGAATCACTGCTTTAGAGCAATGTTTCCCAACCTTTTTGACATCACAAATTTCTGTGGACCCTGGAGACATTATTTTAATCTTAATATTTTCTTTTTGTCCTATCTTTTCATACTTTGGTGATTCACAAAGTGACATCATTATTTTTTCTGATCAGGAAATAAACTTTATTTTAAGTGAACTTTCAAATTCAACAAACTTAAATTAACCTCAAGAGACTATAAAAAGGCAAATAGAGCAATAAACAATGTAAAAACCTGTAGACAAATAATAACAAAACAGCACTTAGTTCAGTATTTCACTGTAAATGCTAAAATATTGAATCCAAGAAATACAAATTAAAAGCAAATTGCTTGGATACAAAAAATGCTAAAATACTGAACAATAACACCTTATACGAAAATACTGAAAGTATTTCATAACGAAACGCTCAAATTACAAATATACTTCATAATACAATGCTGAAAATACTCAAATACTTGATAATTGAATGCTAACTAAATACTTAGACATACAGAACACAGTTTTCCAGTGTGTTGTGTATTTAATTTTTAAAAGGACAATAATTACGAAAGAAAAAATCTTCCTCAGTAATTTTGTTAAGTGTTTTTCAGACATTTCAGGCGACCCCTTTTTGGATTCCAGGCGACCCCACATGGGGTCACGACCCCCAGGTTGAGAAACACTGCTTTAAAATGTTTCAGAAATATAACGTGTGTTGACTTTGTGCCGTAAAAAGCCTCCACTTTGGATCTGAACCATCAAACAAACTCTATAAAACAGAGAGAAATCTGTGATTTTTACCTGAGCTTCTGCTTCCTCGCTTAGAGCTTTAACAAGAGAGTCCAGCTTCTCGTTCAGCAAAGCACACTGGGAAAAAAGACAGAGAGGTAGAGATGTTTATGTTTCCATACAATAAGAAAACAGGAAAAAACAGCAACTGAAGAGATGACCTGGATTCTTTAACCAACATGAAATCAATATATAGAGAGAAGAGTAGAAGTCTTTTATTTAACACAGCAAAGGGAGAATTTCCCTCCAGGCGCCGCTGAAGCTTCACTTTCTGCATTTTTGCAACAAACTGACTTTTTCCCAAGTTTCTTGCCATTTTTGTTGACTTCAACCATTTTTTTTTTACCACTTTTCACTGTTTTTCGTCACTTTTTTCACCATTTTTGCCACTTTCTGAATTCTATTAAGTTTCCCTAAACGTTCTTGCTCATTTTTGTTGCTCTTTGGGAAAAATAAGTCATTTTTTATGTGTCACTATAAAAAACGTAGTATGAAAAAGGGCTGAACATTTTGCAAAAATGATCTGATTGCGATCCATTTCCCCCATATTGCGTTTTTTTTGTGCAATTATTTTTTAATCCCCCATCCTATGGGATTTAAAACAAACACAGTGTTGGAAATGAACATTGACATTTATTATGGCACAACAAAAACCCATGACATTTCCTTTACTCATAACTGCTTTAAGCCAATTTTAGTTGCTTTTCACTTTTTTTCCCAACCACTTTTGCTACTTCCTGACAATTTTTTAAGTTTGGTTCCAATTTTCTTGCCATTTTTTCTTGCCTTTTGTAATTTTTTAACACTTTTCACTGTTTTTTGTCACTTTTTACCCCATTGTTGCTGCTTTCTCACTATTTTCTAAGTTTTCTGTGCCCATTTTTGTTGGTGTCTTTTGGCGATTTAAGTCACTTTTCACTCTTTTTCCACCACATTTGACCATTTTGCTACTTTCAGTGTATTTCCCAAGTTTTCTCCGAATTAATTTACCAACTTTTGCTGCTTCTTGACCATTTTTGTTGGGGTTTTTTTTTTGGCAATTTTAGTCACTTTTCACTTTATTCCCACCACTTTTGCTACTTTCTGACAATTCTTTAAGTTTTTATCTTAATTTTCTTGCCAATTATTGTTGCCTTTGGCTATTTTTTTACCACTTTTGACTGATTTTGTCACTTTTTTCCTGTTTGTTGCTGTCTCCTGACTATTTTCCATGTTTTCTCAGAATGTTCTTGCACATTTTTGTAGTTTTTTGGCCATTTAAGTCACTTTTCACTCTTTTTTCCATCACTTTTGGACCATTTTTTGCTACTTTCTGTGTATTTTTCAAGTTTTCTCCCAACTAATTTACCAATTTTTGCTGCTTCTTGACCATTTTTGTTGGGTTTTTTTTGGCATTTTTAGTCACTTTAGACTTATTTCCCACCACTTTTGCTACTTGCTGACAATTCTTTAAGTTTTTATCTCAATTTTCTTGCCAATTATTGTTGCCTTTGGCTATTTTTTTACCACTTTTGACTGATTTTGACACTTTTTTCCTGTTTGTTGCTGTCTCTTGACTGTTTTCCATGTTTTCTCAGAATGTTCTTGCACATGTTTGTAGGTTTTTTGTTGGCCAATTTAGTCACTTTTCACTCTTTTTTCATCACTTTTGGACCATTTTTTGCTACTTTCTGAGTATTTTCCAAGTTCTCTCACAATTTATTTACCAATTTTTGCTGCTTCTGGACCATTTTTACCATTTCCACCACTTAGATTGTTTGTCTTGTAAGACTAAGTTTCAACAATTTGGCTCACTGGTTGAGTAACACTGATGCAGATCATAAAGCATCTACTGGTAAGTTTATCTAGTATTCTGACACACAAAAAAGAAGAAGATGCTCCTCAGGTAAAATATAACAGTTAAATCAAATTG
Organism: Thalassoma bifasciatum; assembly: GCA_008086565.1. Lineage (NCBI taxonomy): Eukaryota > Metazoa > Chordata > Actinopteri > Labriformes > Labridae > Thalassoma > Thalassoma bifasciatum. Next base: position 10,066 of record RPOG01006396.1, on the reverse strand, counting down.
CATTAGCTGGTAAAATGTAAACAAAGAGGCTCAAACTGTCCTGAAACACACTCCAGACTTTCACTTTGAAGAAGGAAAGAGCTGAAAAGGAGCTGAAGTATGAGAGGGAGTGATGACTGTGAACCTCTGTGAAACACCTACACTGCCCACTTCTCTCTGTTACACAAGCTCTTACATAATAAACACACATCACACACACACTAAACACAAGCCTTTACCTTCTTGGCCATGGCGTCGGCCTCCTCCTTGTTCTCTGTGGCTCTCTCGTACGCCTTCCCCACCTCCGCCACGAAATCGTTCACCGTCCCACACAGGAACCTTCCAGAAAGAAGGAGAAACGTGTCACTATGAAGTAAATCAGACATGTTCACGAGTGTTTTTTTTTNGTCCTACCTGTTTGGGGTCATTACGTCACATCCTGACGCCCGTACCCTGAATATTCACTCTCCTTTCCACCAGAGGAATCCAGAGTTCAAACATATCAAAAGTGTTGTTTCATCAAATTATTCCAAGTGGTGAAATTTCTCCTGTAAAGTCCGTTGTTTGTCTGTCTGTCGTGTCCGTTCTCATCAATAACAGCAGCTTCACAGTCTTAGAGCATTTCCTCCTCAATGTGGATCTGACAAAGCTGCAAGTCTTTGTTTTCAACAGGGTTCTAGCTGCAGGACAAATGTGACCTCATAATTTTCTGTTGAGTTTTCATACCAGGAGAGCTTGTGATAGACAAAAAGTTCTCACTACTGGACTGGCCAGTAGCACAATAGTGATCTTGCATAACAGCTCAATTGGAGACTCATTTATTAGCTAACAGGCTTGTCACTCACTCATACGGTATCAAATCACTTTACCCTTCACAGAAAGTCAGTTGTAGCCATTTAGATCATTGGCGAGACCTATTTATTCCTCATTCACATTCATGTGCGCAACAGAAGAGGTACAATCTGTGACTGGGAACTAGAATTTCCTGATTTTTGTTGAACCTTTTACACAAAGAGAGCAAAGCTTACTAAAAAAAGAGGACACTGAGCGCTGATAAAGCTGGTTTTGTTTGCGCGAAGTCGTCAGACTAGACTGCTCGTGTTTGGTCGCCTGAGACTAAAAACTCTTTAACTCCTACAAGATTTTACCTAAAAGCTCAAATTTCACCCAGATGTAGATGATAAAGTTTACAGAAATCCCGCTGTAGCCATTTATTTCATTGGCGAGACCCGTTTACTGCCATGTGTCTTCATTCACATTTATGTGCGCGACAGAAAAGGTACGATCTGTGAGCGGTCCGTTCTCATCAATAACAGCAGCTTCACAGTCTTAGAGCATTTCCTCCTCAATGTCAATCTGACAAAACTTGGCATATTTTATTTTTTCAGACTTCTGGCTACATGGAGATTTGATGCCAGGAGAGCCTGATTTATACAACAACTTGAGCTTGAGCTGCGTAAATTCCTCAAAACTGTCTCGTTTATCGGCTATCGAGCCTGTCAATCACTCGTACGGTAACCAAAAGCCTTAGCGTTTACACAAAGTCCACCGTAGCTAGTTAGACGGTCAAAGAAGACGTCATTACTGCCATGCGTATTCATCCATATTCATGTGTGCAACAGGAGCAGTACAATCCGGAACCTACAAACTATAATTCCAACATTTTTAGTGAATCTTTTCACATAGAGAACAAAGTTGACAACAAAGAAGACACTGAGCGCTGATACAGCTGGTTTTGTTTGTGCAAAGTCGTCACACTAGTGTGGGAAAGCGATAACGTATCTGCTAAAAACTCTCTAACTCCTACAAAGTTCTAAAACTCCTGAAACTCCTAAAAAATATATAATTTCACAATTTTTAGCGAAGCTTTTCACATGGAGAACAAAGTTGACTCCAAAGAAGACACTGAGCACTGATACAGCTGGTTTTGTTTGCGCAAAGTCGTCAGACTAGACCGCTGTAAATGAAGACGTATCTTTAAAACAGGTGATTTAAAAAAAATTACAATTAATAGCCAAAAAACTTCTCTAGATTGTATTTTTCTTAAACTTCTGGGATTGTAAAAATCAAGATTATTGTCATTTTGTCGCCAGACTGAGTCTTATCACATGTTTCTTATCCTCTTTAAAATCTAAAAACAGATCTGTTGGAACATTTTCACCAGTTTTTTTCTGATTTTAATTAAATAAAAAGGGCAAATTATTAGGGACTCTCTGGGAAAATTTTTCAAGATGCACTATAAGAAGGTATTGAGGAAAAATGAGCTGCGAGTTGAGTTACCAGAAGAAAGCCGTTATCGTTTACACAGATCCCGCTATCAAAAAAGCCGTATTCATCCATATTCATGTGCCCAACAGGAGCGGTACAATCCATGACCTAAAAACTATAATTCCACCATTTTTAGTGAAGCTTTTCACATAGAGAACAAAGTTGACAACAAAGAAAACACTGAGCGCTGATACAGCTGGTTTTGTTTGCGCGAAGTCGTCACACTAGTGTGGGAAAACGATAACGTGTCTGCTAAAAACTCTCTAACTCCTACAAAGTTTTACCTAAAAAGCTCAAATTTCACCCAGATGAAGATGAGAAGGTGTAGAAGTGATGTGGTGGATGTTAAATGTCTGACATGAAGCATCTTGAAGTTAATGATGTTCAAAATTTCAAAAAATTTCAGCTGCATTTATCCTGATGTGGACTTTAACCACATATAAAATCATGACATTTTCTGAAACTAGAGACTTTAATCTTTCAAATGAGGAGTCACTGATGAAACATAGCATGGTAAATAGGCCAGAATTGGGTGGGATGTAAGGGGTTAACACACACACACACACATACACACACACAGAGGATAAAAGAGCTCAGTAATAGCTGCCTGGATCTTCCCGAAGGAAGACGACTAATGCAGTAATGCAGTGAGGACGAGGACTAAATACTGATCTATCTGTCTGCTTCACTTACAGCCAGCACCACTTAACGCGCGTGTGTGTGTGTGTGTGTGTGTGTGTGTGAAAGAGAAAGTGTGTGTCCTTCGAGATAAGACTAAAGTAAAAAGATCAATACCCATTGAGCAGACACTCTCTTCTCGTCTCCTTCCACTTTTATTCTGACCTTAACGCTTCAGTGTTTGTTTTTTTTATTCTCGGGTGTTTATGGGACGTACTTGGCGGAGGAAATGACATCACTGTGCCGGTCGGAGTCCAGGATCTTGGCGAGATGGGAGGCCACGGAGTCTGCATATTGAGTGATGTGGACCTGAGAGACATTAGAGATAAAAGAGAAAGAAAGTCACGATCAGGATCTGATTGGATCACATCTTTAAAAAACAGGTGATAAAAAAAAAACTACAATTATGAGCAAATAAAACTCCTCTAGATCTATTTTCCACGTTTCATTCCAAGCTCCTTGCCATTTTTTGTTGACTTTGACCATTTTAAATTCTTTTAACTGTTTTTGTCACTTTACCACCATTTGTGCTACTTACCAATTTTTTTTTAAGTTTCCTGCAAAATTTTCTTTCCAATTTAAGCTGCTTAGTGGTCATTTAAGTAACTTTTTCGTGCTTTTTTTGCCACTTTTTATTCATTTTTGATACCTTCCCACAGATTTTCTCGCCAATTTTGGATGTTTTTGCCCATTTCTTACAGTTTTCCACTCTTTTTTGCCACTTTTGGACCACTTCTTGCAACAAACTGACTATATTCCTGAGTTTCATCACAACCTTTTTGCCGTCTTTTGTTGACTTTGACCATTTTTGACCCTTCTCATTTTTTTTGGTTACTTTTGTACCATTTTTTGCTACTTTCTGTATTTTTCCAAGTTTCCTCCGAAATTTTAGAGCAAATTTTTGTTGCTTGGTGTTTTTTTTTTTTAAAAAACAACAATTTTGAGCCAATAAAACTCCTCTAGATCGTTCTTTTCTTAAACTTCCAGGATTATAAAAATCAGTATTGTTGTCATTTTAGACTGAGTCTTCTCACAAGTTTCTAATCCCCTTTAAAATCTGAAAACAGACCTGTAGGAGCACTTTCACCTGTTTTTTTTTTTCTGAATTTAATTCATTTTAACTCCTACAGTATTGTAACTAAGGATGGATTTTATTGATACTAATGTCCTGATTGATTCAGCTTATCTATGTTCTTCGTTATCGATTCCCTTATCAATTCTTAATATGAATTTTCTGAGTACAAAAATAAGCTCTGCAGGTTTATGTCAACAATTTATGGAGTTTACAAGTAAATACATTTATCTAGATATAATTAAATAGAAGTCAGTAAAAAAAGATCTTTGGAAAACATTTATCCAGTTTCAGTTTTGGCAGATTTTTCTTACTTGTTACAAGCAATTTACACCTCATTTTTGTCTTAAAGAAACTTGAAATAAGACATTTTTATGACCTGGTCTGGTGAATGTGGCTCAAATCAAGAACAATAAGACAATTTTTACTACAAATAAGACAGAATGACTTGCTTAGATTTCAGTTTTTGCAGTGAGGGACAAACTACAGACTAAAAAAAAAAGCACAATAATCAGTTTCCCGTTTCCCCACTCTTTTTTTTTTGCCACTTTTGGACCTTTTTTGAAACTTTGGTACAGTTTTTTTTGCAATAAACTGACTATTTTCCACGTTTCATTCCAAGCTCCTTGCCATTTTTTGTTGACTTTGACCATTTTAAATTCTTTTCACTGTTTTTGTCACTTTACCACCATTTGTGCTACTTACCAATTTTTTTTTAAGTTTCCTGCAAAATTTTCTTACCAATTTAAGCTGCTTAGTGGTCATTTAAGTAACTTTTTCGCGCTTTTTTTGCCACTTTTTATTCATTTTTTGATACCTTCCCACAGATTTTCTCGCCAATTTTGGATGTTTTTGCCCATTTCTTACAGTTTTCCACTCTTTATTGCCACTTTAGGACCACTTCTTGCAACAAACTGACTATTTTCCTGAGTTTCATCACAACCTTTTTGCAGTCTTTTGTTGACTTTGACCATTTTTGACCCTTTCCACTTTTTTTGGTTACTTTTGTACCATTTTTGCTACTTTCTGTATTTTTCCAAGTGTCCTCCGAAATTTTAGAGCAAATTTTTGTTGCTTGGTGTTTTTTTTTTTTTTTAAACTACAATTTTGAGCCAATAAAACTCCTCTAGATCGTACTTTTCTTAGACTTCCAGGATTATAAAAATCAGTATTGTTGTCATTTTAGACTGAGTCTTCTCACAAGTTTCTAATCCCCTTTAAAATCTGAAAACAGACCCGTAGGAGCACATTCACCTGTTGTTTTTTTCTGAATTTAATTCATTTTAACTCCTACAGTATTGTAACTAAGGATGGATTTTATTGATACTAATGTCCTGATTGATTCAGCTTATCTATGTTCTTCTTTATCGATTCCCTTATCAACTCTTAATATGAATTTTCTGAGTACATAAATAAGCTCTGCAGGTTTATGTCAACAATTTATGGAGTTTACAAGTAAATTAATTTGTCTAGATATAATTAAATAGAAGTCAGTAAAAAAAATCTTTGGAAAACATTTATCCAGTTTCAGTTTTGGCAGATTTTTTTGACTTGTTACAAGCAATTTACACCTCATTTTTGTCTTAAAAAAACTTGAAATAAGACATTTTTATGACCTGGTCTGGTGAATGTGGCTCAAATTAAGAAAAATAAGACAATTTTTACTACAAATAAGACAGAATGACTTGCTTAGATTAAGGTTTTTGCAGTGAGGGAAAAACTACAGACTAAAAAAAGCACAATAATCCGTTTCCTGACTTGAGATTAACACTTAAACCTCAAAGCGTTTGGTAATACCACCTTAAATATCACAAGTCACATGAAAGATCATGAGTCTGCTGTTTGAAACTGTGTGTAAACACCACTCCTTAACTGTTCATATTTACTCAAAGCTTTGCAAACAAATGAGCTAAAAACACTCAGAGGAGAAGTGTGTCACGGGTTTAAAACGATGAGACCGACTGTCGCTCACAAAAATATCCGTTTCCTTTGACTGGATTAGCGTTCAGGTAACGAACACATGACTGGTTTTAGTCATTCACCTGCAGCGCGTCCTTTAACGACCACCTACGAGTTAAAAAGTAGCTTCACTTTCAATCAAAGTCTCCCTCGCTCCCCAGCGTCTCCGCCTGATTGTTTTGGCGTCCAGCTGCCAGGCGTAATCATCCTCAGAGGGTGTTTTCACAATCATTTCTCCAGCATACGGGGTCTGGCTTCGTGGGGCTAATTTATGGAAACCATCTGCCAACGAGCAGGTGTTTTCCTCAAAGTTCCCGCAGAGTCGTTTACCTGCAGAGGAGAATCAGGGCTGTCGTCTTCTTTCACCATCGGCGTGCGTTTAGCGCTGGTGGGCACCTCGTAAGTCATCACGCTCCATCTACGCGGACGGAGAGGAAAACGTCTTTATTGGGGTAAAAGGACGAGGGATTGAGAGGAGTAACAGAGCGTGAATGGATAGATTTTCTCACCGGTCCAGCATTTTAGTGGTGGCTCTCTCCAGTTTCTCCAGGATCTGCAGCAGCTGAGCGTCGTCGTCGCAGAGCCCCCCCCACCCGAGGACGCGGGCCAGATCGTTCCCCGTCCCCAGAGGAAGCACGCCCAGCTGGCACTGCAGGGAGAGGAGACGACGCACATCACAACATCGTCTGCAAACAAACTTATACAACCAACTCTTTCCTGCAATGGTGATTTTTGTGCAATAATTTCCAGGTTCCCATCTAATAAGTTTTTAAACAAGCTCATTACAGAACATGAACAGTTACATTAATTACAACAACAACAACCCACTACCACTACAACTGGGACTGATTTTTCTCCAATAAGGTCGCTCTTTTTTTGTCACTTTTGTACCTTCATTTTTTTATACCTTCTTACTGTTTTCCAGGTTCACTCCCAATTTTCTTGCCAAATTTAGTTGTTTTTCCCCATTTTTGACACTTTTCGCTCTTTTTTTTTGCCACTTTTGGGCCTTTTTTGAAACTTTGGCACTGTTTTTTTTTTTTTTTTACAATAAACGGACTATTTTCCACTGTTTTTGTCACTTTACCACCATTTGTGGTACTTGATAATTTTTTTTTTTAAGTTTCCTGCAAAATTTTCTTTCCAATTTAAGCTGCTTATTGGTCATTTAAGTAACTTTTTTGCGCTTTTTTTGCCTTTTATTTATTTTTTGATCCCTTCCCACTGATTTTCTTGCCAATTTTTGATGCTTTTTTCCCAGTTTTGACACTTTTCACTCCTCTTTGTCACTTTTGGACTGTGTTTTTTGCCACGAACTGACAGTTTTTCCATGTTTCATCCCAATCTTCTTGCCATTTTTTGTTGACTTTGGACATTTTTTACCCTTTTCACTTTTTTTGCAACTATTGTACCATTTTTGCTGAATTTTTTAAGGCTTCCCCTGAAACTTAAGAGCTATTTTTTGTTGCTAATTGGCCATTTTAGTCACTTTTCGCTCTTTTTTTGCCACTTTTGTACTGTTTTTTGATACTTTCTTATGATTTTCCAGGTTCACTCCTAATTTTCTTTCCATCTGTAGTTGTTTTTGCCAATTTTTGACAATTTTCACTCTCTTTTGCACAATTTTTTGCAACAAACTTGCTATTTTTTCCAAGTTTCATCCCAAAATTCTTGCCATTTCTGTTGACTTGGCCAATTTTAACTCTTTTCCCAGTTTTTGTCACTTTTTCTACAATTTGTTTTTGTTGCTTATTGGCCATTTCAGTCCCTTTTCACTCTTTTTTTGCTACTTTTGCACCAATTTTTGGATACCTTTTCACTATTTTCTGGGTGCATTACCAATTTCTTGCTGAATTGTGTTTCCCCCCCCCCATTTTTTACACTTTTCACTCTCTTTCACCACTTTTGGACAATTTTCTGCAACAAACTAAATATTTTTTGAAGTTTCATTTCAAACTTCTTGCCATTTTTAACTCTTTTTACTGTTCTAGTCGCTTTTTCTTCCATTCTTGCTGCTTTCTAAAAATGTTTTCTTTGAAATTTAAAAGCCAATTTGGTTGCTTATTGGCCATTTAAGTCACTTTTCACTCTTTTTTTGCTACTTTTGTACCAATTTTTGAAACCTTCTTCTTTTTTTCCTGGTTTACATCTTACTATCTTTCCTTTTTTTGTTGTTTTTGCCCATTTTTGACACTTTTCACTCTCTTTTGCTACTTTTGCACAGTTTTTTGCAACAAACTTGCTATTTTTTCCAAGTTTCATCCCAACTTTCTTGCCATTTTTGTTGACTTTGGCCAATTTTAACTCTTTTCACATTTTTTGTCACTTTTTCTACAATTTGTTTTTGTTGCTTATTGGCCATTTTAGACACTTTTCACTCTTTTTTTGCTACTTTTGGACCATTTTTTTTAACCCACTGACTATTTTCCAGATTCACTCCCAATTTTTGTTGCTTTTTAGGGAATTTTCACTACCCCAAACAAAGTTTTATTGCTTTTCTTTGCCTCTTTTTATCACTCAGATTGTTTCTTAGGCTTATGAATGTGTAAAGTTCCTACAAAAAAACTGTACATAACTCAAACTTTGCAGTTGCTTACCCTTAAACAGTTACATTTGTCGTTTGACATGACCCAAAATTATCCTAAATTGTCTGACATGGCTTTTAATTTCCAAATTATATGCTGCATTAAATAAAAACCATGTCATAGTTAATTAATAATGATTAAATCCATGAAATGAACCGTGTATCAACCGTAATTTCTCCATTAGGCAAAGTGACCCTTCGCTCATACTCGTTATTTGCTGTTTTCTTTCCCGTTATTTCATAATTCAGGAGCTGTTTCCGCTGTGCTAGGTTCAGTTATTTCCCAATATGAGCAAACATTTCTGTAGTCCATATTAATTCAAATAGTTTGACACATTTCCTGAGAATAGGGCTGTAAATCCCAGCTGAATTGAAGGCGTCACACTCTTAATCAGCGTTTGTTGAAAGTGTTTTTTATAGTGATGATTTGTTTGAAGTTTCAAGGGAACTGAAAAATCTCTTGTCAGCTTTTCTTCTCTGTGAAATCCTCGTCACCTGTTTGTGGAGGTTGAGTTTGTCCAGCATGGAGAGCACCCAGCCCACGCTGCCGTCTCCTCCGCACACCAGGATACGAAACGTCACAAACTTCTGGAAGAGGCGCAGCCTGAGAGCGAGGAGGAGGAGGAGAGTGAGCGACAAATGTTAAGAGGGAGGTGACATTTAAAAACTCTACCGAATCAAACTCTTACAGCCTGATGACTCGTTAAAAACTGCAGATATTTTAAAATACCACATGAGTCAGAGAGAAGAGGACGTACCCGAGCTCCGGTCCTCCGTTCATCAGGTCAAAAACCTGAGCCGGGTTCAGGAGCTGCTTGAACTTGCGGAGGAACTTCACGCCCTGGTTGTCGCCACTTTTGGAGTTACACAGGACCAGGAGGGGGCTGGAGCACGACGCCGAGGTGGCCTTCCAAAAACCTGATGAGTACGGATGTAAATTAATAACAAAGACTGAATTAGATATGAACAAACTTTCCTTTCTTTTTCTTTGACGTCACACATTTGTTTACCCTGGTGTCTCTATCATTGACTGTATATAGAATGGACAGCGTGGCTTCCGCCTGTCACCGTTCTATATTATATTAATATTTATTTCTTCTTCTTCAGAAGGTTTAGTCTCCTTTTGGCTCTTTCCCGAAGTTTCTTATATCCCCGATAAAAACTACTCACGAACAGCAGCTGTCAACTATCGTAAAACAAAACTTATATCGCGGTTTTTAACGTCCAATAACTAATGAGAAACTAACTTCTCAGAAAAAAAACACCTGAACACCATGCAACCAAATGACATCATCATACCACCTTAGCGTAAGGATGAGAGAAACGTTTCTACCAGGTATCGTAATTTTTAAAAGTTTTCCCGGCTCATATCTGGAATACATGGGGAGGCGGGGCTTATGACCTATACTGCAGCCAGACACCAGGGGGCGGGGCTTATGACCTATACTGCAGCCAGACACCAGGGGGCGGAGCTTATGACCTATACTGCAGCCAGACACCAGGGGGCGGGGCTTATGACCTATACT
>RPOG01006395.1:0-24235 GCA_008086565.1 Thalassoma bifasciatum | reverse complement strand
CTTTGTGAGCCGCCGCTCCCTGCGATCATCGAGCTGTCATCGTCCACCGAGCAGCAGCGAACTTCACCTCACACCGACTCAACGTGGCCCTTTGCTTCGTTTCCCTTCATACAGGCTCCTTTCTCAGCAGAATCTCGCCATCGGGAGACCATCGGACTGTGGCGAACGCTGATCGCGAAGGATTAACAGTAGTTTGACCCAGCTGCGTTTCCGTAGAGCCATCTGACTAAGAGGGGGCGGGGCCAAAGGGTTTCTTCGACGTACATTTATTTTTTTTAAAAACAAACTTTATTTAAAAAGAAAATGTAGTAGATATGTTTTCAGATTTAATGAATAAACATTTGATTTAATCTGCAAATGTATCAAACAGGAAAAAACTTTGTTGTAAAAATATATTTCAGACTGTGTAGCACATGACAATGTCATCATCATGAGAAACCTTTACCGATGTGAAAATGTTGAGTTTTAACAGTTGAAGAGTTTGAATCCTTTTTAAAATCCTTAGCCACTGTTCCACACATATACAGCACTGTCATCAAATCACTGTGGTTTTTATGGTCTGAGAGCACCGCGAGTTCCTGGAGAGTATGGCCATTTCCGCAAATTAAAAGATGATAATAGTAAGAACTTCATTTTAAATAGATTTTTTTTTGGCTCATAGTAAATAAAATAAAAAAATCAGGTAAAAAGTCAAAATTATTTGATGAAAGGTCATTTGAATTTTTTTTATTGATTTGACTTTTATACCAAAATTTCGACTTACAAGGGTTAAAAAAAACTTCTCAGCAAATGTAGTTTTTCATGTATTTTTGACTGGTAGAAATGGGCTTCTGAAGGAGAGACACTGTCCGGGCAGATGATTGAAAACATTTAGAGCAAGAGATGAAAGATGCACAGTTAATCAACAATAACTAGTTCGTATTTTGAATCGTAAATACGAACAATGGAACAAATAACTCCTGGAAAAAGACACAGTTGTATTTTCTATTCTTATAATATTCTCATCTGTTCAGTGACCATTTCTGTCAGTCAAAACTTCAATGAGAAACTGAATTCTTTAACAAACAAAAAAAATGCAACTGTAGAGCAGAAATTTGGAGATAAAATGAGTGATATAAAAAAGTCAAAATTTCGACCCTCTTTAAAATCTCAAAATGTTGTCTTATTTTCTCATAACTTTGACTTTACAATCTCAAAATTTTGAGAAAAAGAACCCTGACAGCTGGAAATGGGCTTTCATATTGTGACGGAGCTTAAATGTTTGAAATCAGTATAATGAACCATGAAATGACTAAAACATGTTCAGTAATGTCCTATGTGACAACAAGGCTACAGGGATGTTTCAGCTGGGACTGATAAAACAGACAAAAGAAACTCCGGCACAAAACTATTAATTTATTTTTTAATTATCCGCCCAAACTCACAAAGTGATTTTCTAATTTAGGTTTGACGTAAGATAACGTTGCACCATATAATTTTTCATAATCCTTTATTTGTTTGATTTTACCTTCTTTCTTTTTTTTTCATAAAATACTTTAATTATTCCACAGTCCGACTCTTGAGAACAGTTGTGAAAGAATTTGTCGTTTCGAAACCCGCTGTTTCCAAATGGACCAAAAAGTTAGTGGAGTTAGCGCCGACATTCACAGCTCTGACACTTCAAACTGTTCTCAGTCTGACTTACTTTGTCATATCATTATAAAACAGTCTGTTCGGGTCATAGGTTCGGGTCCAGACTCCGCTAATATTCAGCCTGTCGCTTCTGATGGACCAACGTCACAGTATCACCCGGTTGTTAGGGTGATTCTCGTCCCGTTGCATGCTGGGAGATGTAGTCTTTTCCTCTATACTAGCTCAGCTGTTGAAACTGGAGTGCGTGGTGATACCATAGGGTCATACATGCTTCGGTTATATACTGTGACCAATACATTCAACAACTAGAGCAACAACAACAACAATCAGAGCAACACTTTAGGTGTTCATAATAGACCTATAGGCATTTATTTTTTTATGAAGAGGGCCGCAGCCTTTTTTTCCCCTAAAAACTGAGTTTTTGTGAAAAGCATTATTCTAAGAAAATAGATGAATAACAAAGTCAGTTGTAAATCTAGGATTGCAAAAGCCGAATCCTGATGCTGATTAAACTGTAAGACTTATGATAACAAAGAGAGAAGTCTTTCAGGCTATTTACTAAACCATATAACTTAAAAAAAAAATCATATAATGTAGCCCACGTTTATTAACCCCTCAAAATAAGAAAATAATCACTTTATTCTCGTTGTGGGTTAATTCTACTGACTTCACATCTTCATCGTCGATTTCTCGGTTTTTGGTTTTAATTCATGAACTAAAAATCGTATTTCTTCACCAACTTATTGAAAGTTGCTTAATAGAATCATTTTGTTTGATATATATATATATTTAGACATGAGCAGTGTAATCAGGTAGCCCACATGGACATTACACATGGAGCCCAAACCAAAAGCAGCTCGTGCTCCACAGACAGCTGCTTGGTCTTTAGCTCCCTCGTGTGGTCATCTTCTTAACAACAGTCTGACCATTTGTGTACAAAATTGAACTGTTTTTGCTGCTTTGTGACCATTTCTGCTACCTTAAACCTTTTTATTTATTCTCCTCATGCCATTTCTTCACCACTTAGATTGTTGTTCCATTAAAAGTAGTTTTGAACAGTTTGTCTCTTTTGCAGAGCAGAGTTGAGTAACACTGGTGTAGAGCAGAAAAAGTCCACTGCAAAAAAGTGATCTGTACTCTGACACATTTGAGGTTAAGAAATAAACCACGGTCTGTGATTAAAATAATGTAGCAGGTCATACTGTGATCTAATCTAATTTACATTCAACTGCCCAGCCTACTTAAGCAGCATCTCTATCAGGGAGGGTTGATAAAAACCACACAAAGCAAGTAGGAACTTGGATGCACACTGCAGATGTTGGATATCTTTTTATTGCATACACGTGTGTGAAACAGGAAAGGCATACCCGTGCTCCATCCTCACTGATCCAAACCTTTGAAATAATATGTGAAATGTACCACATCTTGAAAATTACAGTGTGTCCAGGCCTACTGGTGCTGTCATAACATCAACTCTAGTAAAGCCTAAGATGGTTCACTCTGATTAAACAAATCAGCTAAAAAGTCTAAATAAAAATCTCTGACTGTGTGAACAGAATCAGCCAAACCTAGCGGTCACACACCGTTTACAGGAATGGCTTCATTACAAGCTTTCAGCTCTGCCCAACTCCTGATGATCACAGTTATATCTCTGGAACTTTACGAAGCTGCAGCACAGAAGGAGTATGAGGTGATGGAAAGCAAAGAGCCATCAGAAAATAGAAGCAAGTAAAAGAAAATCTGGAGGAGTTTGGACGTGAAGAAACTGTCAGCTTGGTTCAGTCAGTCAGTATGTACATGAGTGTGTCAGAGATCACACAGACTGTGTCTCTGACCCACTTTAACCTCATCCACCAGCTGATGGTCCCCTCCGACCAGGCCTCCAGGAGCAGGTGCCTCCTCCGTCTCCAGCCAGGGGGTTATAGTCTAGAAAACAGAACATTGCTTTAAAAACGGTGGAATTCTCCTCAAAGTGACAGTAACATCCCAAAGTGTGTCGGAGACCCAGTGAGTGTCACATGTATCACAACACTGACCTCACGTCTAAACACTCCGAGGAGGTTTTTTCGAGTTACATCACACAGAAAGTCATAACATTAAGTGTGTACGTAAAACGCACACACACATTCACTGACACTGAATTTAAAGGCCTCACAGAGCATTTCAGTCTGACGGCTGTAAGACACATCCATTAGCTGTGAATCCACTTCAGGAGCATCCAGGGATGGTTCTGCAGTCATCATCACAGCAGCACAGTCTAATTACTGTGTCCATGTTAAGGCTTTTATTCTGCTGGCTCTGTGCACCAGCTTTTAAACTGCCCTCTGTGTGATGACCACCCAGAAACACAGCCACAGTTATCATTTTCCCCAACTTTCCACAACAGTAACAATACAAAAATAAATTGTAGGCACTGGTTTAGCTAGTTGGAATCTTGTCTTGGCCTTTGAAACTCACACACTCACCATGTTTTCAACTACAACCCTCAACACTGAGATCCTGACTGGTACCAAAAGGTTCTTGGTTCTTTTACATACTTGAACTGCGGAGGGACTTCTTCTCCGTCTTTGGTTTCAGCACCGTGGTCGATGAGCCAGCTGCTTCAGATGTCTGCAATAAAAAAAGTTATACAGATTATTATGGGATAGCTGATTTTAGAACCTCTGATCATATCACACCTTGTAATGTGACAAATACAGATGCAAAATGTAAGAAATTATTACATAATGCAGCAAATTTCAGCTGTTCTGTGGTCAGTTGTCAGTAACAATACAACACCATGGAGTCAATCTTTATGCAGTTCTGACCTTTACAGAGCTACGGGTGTTTAGGAGTTAAAAGTGACCCTGTTAACTGGTGACTCTCAGAACTTTACACTGAGTATACTTTGACACGTTACTCCTACACAACAACAACGTCAGAGGCTGAGTTATTAATGAGTTTTCTTTGTCCAGCCTCAGTTAACCAGGCTCCACCACAAATAAGTAACATTATCTGCTGATATTCTAAATTCAGCCTCTACTCTGTGTATTTTGTGAAAAGGTTGGGGTATGACCAAATATGGAGAGTAAATATCAAGTGTAGTTATAAATTATGACTAATAAAAGTAAATTTTCACATTAGCATAAAACTAAGGCATTTTATCAAACTATTAACCAGTCTTATCAGTCATCCTGAAGTAGTCAATCATTATTACTCTGATAGATTTGGTATAGTTCTGTTTCTGGATGTAGTTTTCTGGCTCTTTTCTTATGACCCAGGTCCCAGACTCAGTGGTCTGTTTTCCCCCGTTTGTGAGAGTTTCTGATTCAACATTTCAACAATATCATGTCTGGAAATTTCACAGTCTGGTAAGTTCCTACAAAGAGTTCAGTCGGAAGCACAGAGGGGGGTGAATACACACTGGATTTCTCCACTAACAGCATCTGTTCACTAAAAATAATCTCTGTCCACTTCTTTGATGTCTTCCATCCACTCATTGATTTCTTACTAACCTGGGGGTCGTCCTCCATCCGTCAAATTGGTGATTCTAAGTTGAAAACTGCAGTCGTTTTCCTCAGTAATAGCCTTGTACCAGTGCTTTTGTTGCCAAAATGCGTGTGCAGTCGTAACTGTTTACTCTGAACTTGCCCCTTGCTCTTTGAGTGCACTGTTTATTTCAGGTGTTATTCTCATTAAATGTGCTTGAGTATTTGTTCAGAATAACTGCAGAGAACGTATGACCCATGGGCATTACCTAACAGGAAAAACCCATGTGTCACTAATCATATATTGATTTTAGTTTTATATTTGTAACTCTGATAAGCAACACTGAAGGAGTTTGACAGGATGGCAGCGTTACAGGGTCATTAGGACTGAATTCTGTTTACCTCATGGTGTGAGGCTGTGCATGTCAGGGGCATAGACCTCTACTAAAGGTAGGTGGTGAATTCATTTTGTCCACCACTGAAGTGATACTTGTTCTATATTGTTGTGTGTTATTTAAATCTAGAAAACAGACAACAAACAATCAAAAATGGTTTCAATTGAAGCCCACCTCAGAAACTGTATTGCCTTTGTAGCTCTTTCCTTGCTGCATAGTGTCCCATATCTCAATTTTCTGCCTTCTCTTCTCCTCTTCTTGCTGTGAAGAAAATATATGAGAGCGTGAGATGATGATTAACACTTTCTAAACTCTCTAATTTGACTGCTGCAGCACCTGTTTCTGTTTCTCTTTGAAGATGGCAGCTTTGGCATCGAGCTCCTCTTGCATCCTTCTCCGAGCTGCTTCCATGGCCTCTTGATTTCTCACAACTGACGTCACATCTTTGAAGAAAATAACAGAAAATAATGAACGACAACAAAGGGACAAAGACACTTAAGGGTCTGAGACTTAAAGTAGACAGAAATACAGCTCTCAGGTTCTCATTTTCTCACTATCAGGAAGTGGGCGGCTGGAGAGAGATGTGACATTTTCACTCGTTGTGATCTTTTTATTTGCAGCAAATGAAAGCGAGATTGTCTAAAAATAAGAAAACACCTGTGATTGTCAGACCGCAGTTGGTTTCCTTGCAGCAGTTCATGTTTGTTACATTGCAGACACATAGCAGTCATGTTCATCAGCACAGTCGAATGATGCAGTCGTACATCCAGTGTGTTCAATTCTGTTATGTGCTTTTTCACCTCTTTCTTTTTCATGCTCCACCCAAAAGCCTCTGCCTGTTTCTCCACCTTTAGCTAACACAACTTCAGCTGCCCTGTTTGAATAGGAGCTACAGTACATGAGAAAGTTGGAGCAATTTTATTGGGTAACTGTAACGCACAGCAGGACAAAAAAGTGAGAACTGAACTCTTCAGGTCAGGGTTCACTCCAAATCTACATCAGTTTAAGTCGGTGAGAACAGCTTAAAAGGAAAAAGAGTGATTTAATTTCTAAAGTTTACATATTCAGAATTCAAGAGATCAAAACAATCAGAACCAAAATCCTAAAAGTAAGAACCAGAGCAAATTGGATCAAAGTTGGGCAAGTTAACAGACAACTGAGGCAGAGTCGTGATGCTGATTTGAAGATAATGGTGGTCGATGTCTAACAACTGTCAGACAGACACAGAAATATGGAGTTACAGAGAGAAATGTCAAGAGATGGCACATCAGGGAGACTGTTTTAAAGCAATATTGTGTTTTCTGTCTTCTTTCTGTGCTGTGCTTGACAAACTGATTACACTAGTAAGGTTCATGAATTACTGGTAGCAAAATGTTTGACCCACTGAGTGTGTGTGTCGTTTAGGTATCTCATCAGACACAAAGATCTTAGTGATTAAATCCATAGCCTAAAACTCACCGATACCGAGTACTCACTGATAACGAGTACTTACACCATTACACATCATTAAGTAACTTTGAATTTTTTTAGTTTTTCATAAATATTGTCTGTTATGTCAACAGCTTTCCACTTTATGTTTTTCTTGAACTTGAATTCTCCGTGTGAATTTGCTCCTATTAGGCCAATGCCTGCTGCAAAGTTGGTTGTCTCTTGGTGTCGCTTGGTAAATGTCCAATATTCTGAGTTGTGCTGGGATTTCAAATGTTTAATTAAGTTGCTCTTGTGGTGAGCAGCAGATTTTATCCCTCCTCTCATGACTTTTGATGGATATAATTTACATTATGCTGCGTTTCTATCACTCTCATTCTCCTGAAAATAGTTCCAGACTCCTGACATGACTCCTGGCTTTCAGCTTTGTAGTCCAGCATGTAAATTGCACGCTGCCATAAAGTGGTATCGGTGGCAATTTTAGAAATCCGAGTAAGAGCAATCTCGCCCGGTATTAGAGGGCATCAGTGCATCCCTACTTAAACGAAAGCAGTCCCTCATTTTCAGTTCAAAGATTTTCACAGTATTTCGATAATAAATAAATAACTACCTTAAACAAAGTCAGCTTGAGTTATTAGAGTCTTTTCCTGAAGATTGACTTTACAAAGAGGAGCGCTGTTTTAAAATCAGGGTCGTCCTAGGGTCAATGTGTTATTATGGTCCCTGTGTTCTTTTATGTTTTTTTTCATTATCATTATGGTTATTCCCCTCTGGTTGTGAAGCACTTTGGGCAGCATGCTCTTCTGTAATAAAGGTGTTCTTAAATAAAGTTGAGTTAAGTAAACAATGATATAGAACAGGAGAGCACACTCTAAATGCTCTCAAAAGCAGTGTGATGAAGAGGAAAGGGCTCACCTTGCTCTGTCTGTGGGACATGGCTTTGTTGTCTCTGACTGAATCTCTTCATCAGATGTTGGATGAGCAGGTAAACCAGCACAGTCACAACCAGGAGGTGCCATCCGTACTGGGACAGGAGCTCAGATGCTGTGAGCATAAAAACACACAAAATGCTCCTTTAATACATTTACACAGCTCACAGTCTCTACATTCAGAGGTACAAACCACATTAACACACCGAACCCGGAAGTGGCAGAAAAAGTTAAAGAGGAGCAGTATAAGTTCAGAGGAGGAAACAAAGTGAAGGAGGTGATATGATCCTGCAGCTCTTCAGACCAACATGCTAACATGCACCGTCACCCCACACAACCCGCTGCCTCATTTTTCTGATACAGAGTGAACTTACCCAGCTCGGTCACTGAGCTCAGGTCCTGGTTTTTGATGACAGGTTTCTCCACATGATAAGGCATATCCGCGTCCTCCACATCCGTTATCTCCACATCATCCATTTCCGATAGATAGCTACTAAAGCTACCTTTAAAAATCACACAGACACGTTATTTCCCTTACAGCAAACGTCAACAGCTGTTAAATCACTCCAGAGACGGTTCAGATGTTTGCTTTACATCATATTCATGTACTCTCCCCCCTAATGCTTCTCCTCAGTCTGTACTTCACCGTCAACAAACCAACGACCACAGTTAGCTACAACAGAAAGTAGCATTTTCGATGACGTGTTTATCTTTGTGGTGCGTTCAAGGACCATGATACAATGTGAGAAATTTGAGTATCATTTGTATACTAGCTTCTAAAATTCCTCGTTGTGATTCAGGAATTCGTTTAAATAAGACACAACACTGACAGAAGACGTCCATGCAATTTTCTTCGTGTCATAAAGAAATATTAACGTGGGACTTAGTTCTGCTTTCAGGGGACAAAATGAAAAATAGGGGAAAAGAAGCCAAAGCAACTACAGCTATGGCGCATTACGATGTCAACAAAATCTGTAGGCATCAAATTGCTCTCACAGACGCTGGAAATAAAAAAGCTGAGTCTCTCAGGTTTGTCATTCAAGTACTAAACTGGATTACGCGCTTTGGTTTCATGTAGTGAAGCCGTACAGGTCCCTGAACGTGTCTGAGCCATTGACTGTGGTCTGAGCGCGGATGTTACGTGTCCATTGACGTAGGCAGGTCCAACCCAAACGTCACGAGTACTGATTTTTTGACTAGAGATAATCAAGGTTGTTGAGTTTCTACGGAATGCAGTTGCAGCTTTATACAATTAGCCCATGCACAGTCTAAATGTAGTTCAGCGAGACATAACTGGATAAAGTGTTATGTGACAGAAAATGCTCATTTACACGAGGTTGAATTCACCTAATGGAAATGTTTACAGTTCCAAGAGGCTTGAAGACTAAACCTATTCAACGACAGTTTTTTACAGTTAGTCATAATTGACTTTTTTTGGAGATAGATAAATATGACCCTTTAAAAAAAAAGTCTTAACATCTTTCTCTTCAAGAGTGTAACTGCAATATTTTATCTTTAATTTTTTTTTTTTTTACTTAAAAAAAAAAACTTTTAGCATTTCAATGATCTTGTGTCAAGTAATGACGGTTCCTGTGGAGTAAGAACCTGTGAAACCACACATTCATAGGCTGAACAGTCAGACCTCAGTTAGTTGGGGATCTGTCATCTTAAAGAAAGCCACTCAGTGCTATAAGAAATCAGTTTAATGTGAGTCAATGTACAAAAAAAAAACAAAGGCCCTGGGTACACGTTTCCCCAACAAAAAGAATCCAGAACAGAAATAAGACACCAACAGAAACGCCTCCAGGGTTCAGGAGCCATTAACATGTGGCTCCACGTCCATGTCTTCATCATCTCCCTCGTCTTGTTCTCCATCATTCGTCTCCTCTTCTCCATCCATGTGCGCCTCCGTCTGTTCAGCCCCGTTTTCTTCTTCCTCCTCCTCTTCTTCTTCTTCCTCCTCCTCCACCATGCTCGCTGCACCTGGTTTTCAAATTGAATAAATTTATTCATTCATTCTTGAATACAAAAAATGTCAGCCAGGAAACAGATCTGATATTAAAATATATCCTACACATTTCTTGTATTTGTTAAGGACGAGCAGCCACCGTGTAAAAAAACACATGGTGACTCAATAATAATATTTAATGTGGTATACTGTAGCAATCTAAACAAATGTGCTGGGACAGAAAACCACCGGTGTGTTCAGAGTCAGTTTGAGCTGAGCACTGACCTTCTCTGAGATCCTGTCCTGGGATCTGACCGGCCTGTAGCATCCCCTTTAACCTCTCCACCTCTGCCAGTGACGACGCATTAGCAATGGCATTCTAAGAAACAAACATTTACATTAACCTCCAGCTGTCTGCAAAGCTCAAAACAGAGTTAACATTAGGGATGGGGGATACGGCAGAAAAATGTATCACGTTAGAAATATTTCACATCAGTTGATATTGATAATTACTGCTTTTTTAAATCCTCTTCAAAATAAGGGCCAGGAGAAAAAAAAAGACTGAATTCAGATGATTTTAGTTAAGAATCATTATTATTATCAGTTATACTATGTGAAGAGGCTGCTCACATGTCAGTGTTAATTATTCCCCACAGTTGTTAGTAATGATTTCCACAACAATGATGGGAGGAAACACTGAAAACATTCAACATTTATTTATGTTCCAATTAGTGCTGAATGATTTGGCAAAATTGTCACAACAAAATCATGATCACCTTTTTTTTTTTTTTTAAATCTGTAGCCTAAAATAAAATCAGGCATACTTGCTCCTTGAATGAAAGCTCATATCAGGATTTTAAGGAACCAGACTCTGGTTAATTCAGAAAAACCAAGCACAGTTATTTTAGAATTTTTTTTTCTTTTAACTCTGAAATTATTTTTTAACCATTCAGAAAAAAAGAACTTTTTTATCAAGATGATGGAATATGCTCCTGTTCTATTAAACTGGTGATTTTTAAAATTCCACTGGAACTAAGAGGATTAAAGGACCCTGATTTATGAACATAAATTTAGTTTAGGGGATGGAGTTCAGGCACCAGTGTTTGGGATCCTCATACACACCTTGATAGCTTCCACTTCAGCCTGCGACGGCCCCGTCCTCTTCTTCTCCAGCTGTGCTGCCACCCCAGGAGTGAATCTGAAATGAACACACACCGTTTAGAATACAAGAAACCTGACATGCTTCTCTGTTTGACCTCTCAACCAGTGTAGTATCTTTTCTTGAGTCAAATGAACTGATACATCATCCTCAGACAGCAGTCCTGAGCAACACTGTGGCTTCAGGGTTCAACACTTAAAGCTGATTCATAGATTTCACCTTCACAAAGAAGGGCTTCCCTGAGCAGGGAAAAGGAGGGTAAAAGGATCAAGTGGGGGGGGGGGCATGAGATTTGTGTGCTGTTAAACCCGTTTATCAGCCAGGATCCAGTGATTCTGAGGAGCTGCTGTCTTTCACGGACTTTCATCTTACGTTTTCGTTCGCTTGGCAATATCCTTTGCAAGTTGAGCACCGCGTTTTCCTTTGAACATTTTCTCAGCCTCCTGGCGTTCCTATGACGATATCACACAGTTAAAGTGAAAAGGCTCATCACATACACACTGAATTGTCCTGCCTGGCCTTGAACACCTTGGATGAAAATAATTCTTCCTTAGGTTCCTTCAAGGCCTCAAAAATTCAGAGATAGAAGGGTCAATTCAGGTATTTTTTCCAAGATGATTTAAACGATCAATAGATCGCCCCTGAACTTTCCCTTATCCATAGACCAATCTCGAGAAACACCAGATGTTGTCCAGCTACCATTAATGTGGTGGAAAAAGCCCAGTAACCAGCATAGGTAAGAATGAGCAGCACATGGCTAATTAAATATTCATGAGATAAACACAAAGTAGCAGCTGGTTAGCATGCGTAAGGCAATTCAGGCTCACAGCAGTGAAATTGTGACTTTAGCTAATGGAGGAATAAATCACAAAAGGGCAGCACTAAACTATAAACAAACAGAGGGAAACAGCAAACCATCAGTGAACCTGAGGACCAGTTCGACGGCTGGATGTTCATGTTTCGGGTGAACAGCAGTTGCAACTGAAATCATCAGCTTATTAGGACCAGAATCTCCAAAAGGTGAGCAACATGGCTCGTTTGAAAAGCAGTTTTTTTGTTGGTGTTTTGTGTGGATGAAATGTGGCTGTGAGCTGCTAATGATAGCTCATAAGCTAACAGGCTAACTGGGAGTTTACTGAAGCCACTGGTTGTTCAGTGTGTGAAATGCAACAAAAGGCAAAGACAAAGCAGCTTGGCATGCTTTTTGATCGTGTTTCTCCAACTTGCAGCCAAATAGATGAATATGACCTTTCAAGTCATTTTTAGGTCAGTGTGTAATTTGTGACTAAGACGGGCTGTAATGACTGAATCCTCAGCACAGGCTGGGTACAGTTTGTTATTGTCTTGAGAATTTTGTTCTGAAATATGAGGCTACACCCTTGCTCTTGTGAGAAATGACAATGGATCAGTGTTTTTGTCTGATTTGTTGCTGTGAAAAACTGGTGATGCTCAGTCGGGGGATCTGAGTGAAATCTGGAGCTCGGTCAGTTTAAGACTCAAGTGTGAACTCTGGACCTCATTTCACTTTTTTTCTACATTTTTTTAACACATATTTGAAAGTGGCAACATCCTTAACCTGTGGAATATAAACGATGTCTTAGCCCTCTGATTACAGTATTCCTGTGGTCCTGTAAGGTTTTGATCAAAAACATCTCTGCTGCTGTCAAAAGCAGCAGCTGGTACTAGACACCTCTGATCCACCACAATAATGGCAGCTGCCCACAAATTCGGGGTGTCCCGATATGGAATAAATATGGATTATACCTGCATCTAAAATCCCTGATGGTCCATTCCAGACTCTCTTATCCAGCCACCCCTGGATCTAGCATTAGGAGCCCATGAAACCACAACAACAGTGTGAGCTAAGGTGCTAACAAAGTAGCTAGGAGTAGAAGTAACGTTGGCTGTGTATCTATTGTTGAAGTTGGAAAAAATTGTAAAACTTGTCATGCACAAGTTTCCTGTGGCGGCACAGAACTGAAGAAGTTCAATACATTTGAAGTGTAAACATTCACCAAAGGCTTATTGAAGTCCTTGAGGACCCACAAATAGAGCTGAGCGTCACACCATTCATGCTGATATCTGATCAATAGTGGTATCAGACAACACTCAAGTCTCTGATATAGGAATCAAACTGAAAGTAAAAAAGTTGTATCGGGACACCCCTTCCACAAATCAGGCCTGGGATTGGTCTATAGGATGGGCAGTAGGGGCAAAATTCTTCAGAGCAAATGTGCCAAATTAAAGTGTGTCCTCTGAAAGTCCTTGTTTTTGTCCCTGACAGGCTCAGGTTGTTGTTCACGGTTCTGAAAGGATCTTTACACATTTATGATTTTTCATTTTGAGAGATACCTTTGTACACATTTCTTTAAGAAAAGGCTTTATACAGCCGACTTTCAACCTAAATTTAATTCTTAAGGAAGCAAACACACTTGGTTACTTTGTTACTTTTGTGTTAGTTAGTCAGGTCAATTACAGACACAAGTCAAACCAGTGTAAAAAATACCAGAATCTCCCTTTAATAACTGTTCAGTTAAACCTGCAGGTGCAAACTTCACAAGCAGTCAAACTTTAATTTGTAATGACTTAGGACACGCACACAAACACTCACTCCCACACACACACGCACGCACACAAGCACACAGAGGCTGAGTGAACACTATGCACCTGTCCTTCACCTCTCATTAGTTCACACTCTGTGAACCTTACCTTCAGCTTGACCTTCTGGAAGTCCAGCACGCGGATCTGTGGGATTTTGTTGATGACATAGAGCCTGTAATGCTTCTTGTTTGTCACTGGGTTCCTTAACAAGCTGAAATTTAGAAGTCATTTATGTGTAGTTCACCAATCACAAATCAATCAGCAGGTCACCTTTCAGCATCGTTTGTTCATACCTGAGGAGGCTCAATGTCTTCACTGTGGCCAGAGGGTCCAGGTCACCCTGCACAGACAAATACATTAGAAAGATGGAGAGAAAAGTGGGTAAGAAAAGAAAAGCTATTCCATGGAAAACTCTCATTCAAGAGGTGAATCATTGAGCAAACATCCATCTGACTTCTAGGAAAGTCGTATTGTAAAACAAAAAAGAAAGGGTTTGTAACAGAGTGTCGACTGAATTTATCAAACTTTCAACTTTGACACATCGAAAACCTCAAGAAAAGCAATCAGTCTATGAGTTTACTCACCAGCTCCTGAATGTTGTTGTTTGTCAGAACCAGTTCTTTCAAGTTCGGCAGAGACTGCTCCAGATTTTCACCGACACGACTGCAGAAACATTTCACAAGGTTTCAGAAAGGCATTCAGTCGCACTACCCTCTGACTGTCATCACCTACACCAGTTTGCAAAATCTCCAAAGCACACCTGCTTTCTGAGCAGATGTGTCCTTTTCCTTTTTAATTTGGGAAAAATGCAACGACTGTCCTTTCAAAGGTTGGAGTGATTTAGCTTAAAACACAAAGAGGAGGGCAGGACAGGCTCTTACATGAATTAATAATATTCTCCTGCAAAGAGGTCCCATCATTTAAGTTTCCCTCCATGAAAAAGTAATATTACAGGGTATTTATTAAATCTGTGAGTATGCTGTGCCTCTCCAGCCTGCGCCCAGAGAGACAGTGGGAACACATGAGCAGACGCACAGAGTTTTTCCTCCTCCTACATTTTTCCTTTTCATTAGCTTGAATCACCTTTTGCCAGAGACATAAATCAATGTTTTCTAGAACAAACACAATATATTTTATGAAGATAGAAAGGGAGTAAAGGCGATTTCTGCAGGAAGCACAGCAACAGGTTATTTGGACATTACACCATGACTGTTTCAAGTTTTGTGGCAGCTCCTGATAACCAGTCTTCTAAAACACTTTCAAACAGGTTCATAATCTGAGGAGTCACACTGAAGTGCTCTCAGAAACTCAACGTTCAAGGAGGAGAAACTCACCAGATCCTGTTGTTGTTCATCAACAGTGTTTTCAGTCTTCTGAGGAGAGGGAAGCCGTCCAGTTTTCTGACCTCATTATCAGAGAAGTCCACTGTGTCAAACTGGTCCAGAGTGGCTCCAAGATTTTCAAGCACTGGGATTTTGTAACCTGTGGGATGAAAAGTGATGATGAATGCTCTGGTGGAGAATGCTTCTTCTAAGCCGATCAGTTCCGTTAAATAAATCTTTAAATCTTGTGTTACTTTTATTTCAGTTAGCAGTGTGTTCAACATTTGAGCGCCTTGAATGAAAAAAGCTGACAGCTCCAAAGAGGACTCAGTGAGTGATCTTCTAATTGAGACAATCAGTGCTTCAGCTGTTTCCACCAGCCTTTCACATAATCACAGATTTGCACAGCGTTTCTGATGCCAAATTTTGCAAACATTAAAAACGAAGCTTTCTAGGTACAAACAAAACGGGTTCTGTTAAAGCACAAGTCCTGATTAAATCCCAAACCCGCTCCTGTCCTTGTTCTTCCGGGCACCAACTGAGCAGTTACATTAACCATCTCTGAAGTCAACATGTAGTCTTCTTATTGGCCCAGTGTTTCTTCTTCTGCTCTAACATGAGTCCAGCAGCTGGGGACCTGCAGGTTTTGGCAAGTCAAATTTATGGCATATTAAGACCTTTTAAATGCCACTTTGAATGACTTTTAAGACCAAAACCACATAAAAATAGTTGATGGTTGGGGGATCCTGCTGTATTACAACCAAATCATAGCATGTGTGTTACTTAATGAGACCCATTCAAGTTTATTTTTTGTCTGTTTATTGGACACAAAGTGATTCTCAGTGCTCTCTGCTCAACGGCTGTGTGATAAAATTCGCACAGTGAGGCATGGTCAGTAATTGCCTGGTTAGGATGCAGATCATTTATATCAGAGGATTGTAAGACAGTACCCACTCCACATATGCTTCTCCAAAAGTCCCGCAAAAAACTGAAATAAATACATTAAAAAAATCCCGCCCTGAAAAATTAAAGACATTTGAGTAATTTATTTAAGACCAGAATATAAAATTGTAATGACTTAAGACTTTTTAAGGCCTTAGTTTTAAATAGACGGAATGAAGACTTTTGGAGGATGCGTATGAAGTCTGTGAAGAATCAGAGAATCAGCAGCTACCGATGTTTGTGGAGGGCTCAGGAGAACTATCTAGAATCAAAGACCGTATGTAACTTATACATATATCTGATTATACAGTCTACGTCTGGAACCAGCAGATGTTCATGTGTTGTTACAGCTTTGGTGAGACCAGCCGGGGAGTTTCTTCTTTTACTTTACAGGTAATTTGTTCCAAAGCTTGTGTGTTACAAAGTAGATTTGTGTTTTCAGGGCGAACCAAAGCTGGGTTTCTGCTCATATATCCATTAAGTATGTGTACTTTGTGAATGTTGAAGGAAGCTGAGCTGAAGGCAGAGGCCCGTGTTTAGCCTCTCTGAGCTAACAATGCTAAGGCGGGTGTTCTCACCTCTCAGGTCTAACTCTCTGTCTCTGACCGGGTTCGTGTACTGAGCCGCCTGCTCAATCAGCTCCGCTGTTAGTTTCACCATCTCGAGGCCAAAGGCGACAATAAGACCAAAGAAAAGACTAAATATAAATAAATCTCTGGGTCGTGGAGTGAAGACGAGCACAACCCGCTCTGCACGCCGAACGGTTTCTTCTTCTTATTGCATTGATGATGGATGGAAAAGGAAACTACCGCCACCTACCGGAGTGGAGTGTGAGGAGTCACCCTACAGCAGGGGCTGATAAAACCATGGATTCAACTGTGTTCAGAGGACTTGATAAAAATGACCCTGCTGGACATTTTACTGGACACTAAGAGTTCCTGGACCCTCTGTCCCAAATTATAATAATAAAAAAAGTTACAGAATGTCTTTGCCCCTAGAATCTTGACTCGAAGACAGAAAATCAGAAAACTGATCCTTTTACATCTCTGTGCTTTCTACACAATGCTTTTATTAAATAATGTTTTTTTTAATTATTATTTTAGTCTCAAACAGCAATGAATGTTCAAACTGATCCTGCTGTTAAATAATACAATTTAAGTTTCTCAAGCAATAAAATGATCTGTCTCTATATGACCATCCATGAAACTTCCCTAGAAAATGTATCTGAATGTTTATTCAGTGTATTATATATATATAGTATTACACTTCTTATCTCAAACACAATTTTATTTTACACACACAAACACACACACACACACACACACACACACACACACACACACACACACACACACNCCACCTGACATGGAAATTGTTCCAGTCACCAATGAAGTGAAAAAACCTTTTTTATCAGTATTTCAGAGAAATCTACAAACTTTTCCACTTGGTCACAAATGTCATTTGGGCTCCTCTGGCTGATGCAGTTTCCTGTTTCCTGTTTTATTCTCTTCACTTTAAAATAAAAGTCTAATGTTACGGTTGCACCACCCTGACATTTGACAAGGTGAAAATTACGGGACAAAAGTTTTTTAAATTTCTCAACAGCTTTAAAATAATTTTTATTTGCAAAGAATGTTTTATTTAAAAAGGTTTAAGTATAAAATAATGCCACTGTATTTTTAATTTCCATTTACAATAACTGACATTCAATTTTTAGAGTTTAATTACTGTGGATACTTGTCAGGACGGTTGCACCACCTGACATTTTGGGGGTTTGAGGAACCAAAACACAGAAAAACATGTTATGTTTTAATAGTTTAAAGATGTGTTCAAATAAGACAGGTTTCATAGAATAAAGAAATACATGTGATGAAATACTCAATTCATGATGGAAGGAAATATTGCTCTCGGACACAAAAAAAGGGACGTCACGTCATTGACCCTTATATATATCACAAAAGTGAGTGCACCCCTCACATTTCTGCAGATACTTAAGTATATCATTTCATGGGACAACACTGACAAAATGACACTTTGACACAATGAAAAGTAGTCTGTGTGCAGCTTATATAACAGTGTACATTTATTTTTCCCTCATAATAACTCAAAATATAGCCATTAATAGCTAAACCCCTGGCAACAAAAGTGAGTACATCCCTAAGAGACTTCACCCCTAAATGTCCAAATTGAGTACTGCTGTCATTTTCCCTCCAAAATGTCATGTGACTCATTAGTGTTACTACAGTACATTTCATTGAGGGAAACTTGAAGTCCAACATGTACTGTGAAATACTGCAGCAGAGCATGATCCCCTCCCTCCAGAAACTGGGTGGCAGTGCAGTGTTCCAGCATGATAATGAGCCCAAACACACTTCTAAGACGACCACTGCTTTACTAAAGAGGCTGAGGGTAAAGGTGATGAACTGGCCAAGCATGTCTCCAGACCTAAACCCAATAGAAAATCTTTGGGGCATCCTCAAGCAGAAGGTGGAGGTGAGCAAAGTCTCGAATATGCGCCAGCTCCGTGATGTCGTCATGGAGATGTGGAAGAACATTCCAGTGGAAACCTGTGAAGCTCTGGTAAACTCCATGTCCAGGGGAGTAAAGGCAGTTTTGGAAAATAATGGTGGCCACACAAAATATTGACACTTCAGAAACTTTCACTAAGGGGTGTACTCACTCTTGCTGCCAGGGGTTTAGCTATTAATGGCTATATTTTGAGTTATTTTGAGGGAAAAATAAATGGACACTGTTATATAAGCTGCACACAGACTACTTTTCATTGTGTCAAAGTGTCATTTTGTCAGTGCTGTTCCATAAAAAGATATACTTAAATATCTGCAGAAATGTGAGGGGTGTACTCACTTTTGTGATACACTGTATGCATGGATTGTACAAGGCAGGAACAGACAAAAATTAGCCTACTGCTTTTTCTGGTTAGAGTTTGTATTCTTTTGTGAGTCAATGTTTTATTCAAGGATTCAAGGAGTTTTACTGTCATTCAACCCATGTAAAACATGGGTGGGACGAAATTAGGTTACCCTGGTCCCGGAGCAAGCCCAATCATAGAAATGAGAATAATAAATATAAATATATACAAATATACAATAAAAAAGAGAATAAAAGAAGAACACAATCAACTAGCCTTTTTAACAAATAGACAGAATAAAATAATTAACTGTGCAAAAATTGCAGTGTTCATTTGTCGGGGGGGGCACGAAAGGGGACCACCAGAGCATATGTAAGCATATATATACATTCTCTCTTCTTTTATTCCTTTTTGTTTTGGAAACTGATGCACAAAATGAAATTTTTGTACAATTGATCGTAACTGAAGTAAAATATTCACATAGTAATTGTTATGTTTTTCGTATATATTTTGTATATTAAGTTCAGTTTAAGCTTCAAGCTGTATTTAAATCGACACTTCATATCTAGGTGTAAACTGTTTTATCTTTCTACACCACTGTTAATTCACCGCTCTGTGTGCCTTGCATTGTCCCCGAGGAACAAACAAAGTGGTTTGAACTGAAGTGTATGAATTTATTTAAGGAACTAAAGAAATAGTCCACAATCATAGTGATGTGGGTGCACTAGAGGTTTATGCTGAAGCAACGTTTAGTCCTTGATGAGCTCATATAGGATGGAACCAATGGATGAGCTAACGTGGTAGCCTTCTAGTTAGAATTAACCCCAGAGAAAAATATATATTTGTTCCCTAAGTGATAAAGATCTTAGAACAGAAAGGGATTTCCATGTCTGAATTTGTGTGAGTAGCGACAGTTTGAATTTGCATTCCAATGAGTTTATTTTGTAAAAGTCTTGTCCATAAACAGCAAAAACAGTTTACAGTAAATTACAAACTCTGAAAATGCAAAACATATTCCAAATACGAGCAGAAAAAAGGTTCAGAACAAATAAAAAAGCATAAATTTACATACAGATGTCTTAATCAACTATCATCAAAAAAATAAATAGGTCTATATCTCAAGACGATGGTGGAAGCAAATGAAAGGCAACTGGCACAGAGTGTAAAGATGAGCTGTAATCTGGTGTCCGCTCTCATTTCTCTAAGAGGGTTTGGAGATCTGAAAAAGTATTTCCACTCTGCATGTTCCCATCATGGATCAGATAAAAACCAGAGTCACACCTTCAGGCTTTCTGAGAAAGTGAATGTGGTTCAGTTTTCATCAGATCAAGACTGAGAAACAGGACTTGTTCATTTTGATTCCTCTAGTTCAGTCGTACGGAAGCTTACCTCTGCTACGGCACCAGGAAAAAACCATATCAGTATCATAACGGGAGAAGTTTCCTGACAAAACTGTATCTTTTCAAGCTATTATGACGGCCAGAGTTAAAACTTTGTTACAATACTCTAGTTAAACTGTTTACATCATTATTTGAGTTCTTTTGTGTCATACAAGGAAATTTTAGGAGAGAGTGACTTCTCTGTCTTCAGAGGCACATACAAACAAAATCCTGATTCCTGTTTGCATACCCATCATCAAATCATCCACAGTGCATAATAACAGCAGAATCTCACCATGTCTTGACCATGAAGTAGAATTGAATGAAATCACAGGAGTGAGCCTTCATTTAGCCATCTCTGCCCTGTTTCTCCATCCCAAACTCTTCATGCTATAACATGACAGGTCCTTTTTTCCCCTGGTGTGGCAGCAATAGGCGTCCGTACATATGAATACCTGGTGTGAAACTAAAAAACCCATGGACACCTTGAATGATCAGGACTACAACAGTAGAGAAGAGTACAACATGCCACTTTAAAAACTTTGAAATATACAGTGATCTCCTATTTCACAGGTACACAGAAGAACAGATGTATCACTTTTCCATAAAAAGATGAGCTGTTACCTAGAGCAGTCCGAGTAGAATAATGAGCCTATATTCTACAAATTAAAATATACAGATTGAATTAATATTGAGTTACAATGTGTAACCCAGTTGTGCACAACACTTCATACATTTATCTATGTACCTCCATTCATCTTTTTTGGATTACATAAAGGAGTAACATATAGGGTGATGGGTAATGTCTGACGGTAACAGAATTTTAAACGAGTCCCTCCGAGAATCATCATCATCATCATAAAAAAGCTATTTCAAGCTACAGTAACTAGAGTGATCAGCTCACTGTTAATACCCAACATATATCATAGATGATCAGAGAGTATATAGTTATATGGAGGTCGTATGCCTTTGTACACAGTGATAGGTGATGTCTGTAGGTATGTTTGGCCCAGGATCAACACTCATTGACGGCTGACTACATGAGGTGCGACTGTGATGTCCTGGGAAGAGCCCCTCCTGCCTAAATGTGGTGACATATGGACACTTTGTTGTTCATAGAAACACAGATTTTACAAATTAGTGTAAAAACAACTTTCTGAGCTTCTTTTATGACTCAAGTTCTGAGAGAATAATCTCAGCGTTGGCACATGTATGAGAAACATTCAGTTTATGCACGGCCAGTGACAGGGCTGTGGATAAATACTGATGTTTGGGCTGAACGGGTTAAAAAACTAACTTGGCCAATAATTAAACTAGTAAATGGACTAAATCCGTTTAGCGCCTCTTTGTTGTTTGTGTAGTTTTTAGTCTTTTTGTTTGAGTCAGTTTGCCTTTTTCCTACTCTGATTGTTTGAAAATAGTTTGAGCCAGTGCCTCGCCTCACCCAGGTATCCATGAGTGTGACACCAGAGTGAGTGTGGACACATCTGTGTGGAAGTCCGATAAAGAGGTGGAGGAGACAATGGTAGCCAGTAGATGGTGCTGATGAGAAATCATGCTGTTGATTCACCTCTCCAACATCACAGCTACAAAAAACAATTTCTCTTCCGTCCCCTCGTCCCTTAATGTTCTTCTATGAGCAGCTGGTTCTGCAGGGACACAATAACACACAGTGTTAGCATTACACAAATACAGAGCACGGTCTATGACAAAAACCAGTGAGCTTTACAGACCAACTACACCTGCAGTAGGGATGGAACGATTCAAAAATCCATGATTCCAATCTATTCTATTTTATGGTCACAATTTTTCTTCTGCTCTGTGTACATTTGTTGTTTTTAACACCCCAAAATATAAACTTTTAACAGGTTTATTTAACACCAAAATGTCATGTTAGGTCATGTAAAAGCTACA
This sequence comes from Thalassoma bifasciatum, assembly GCA_008086565.1. Classification (NCBI taxonomy): domain Eukaryota; kingdom Metazoa; phylum Chordata; class Actinopteri; order Labriformes; family Labridae; genus Thalassoma; species Thalassoma bifasciatum. The sequence goes on along the minus strand of RPOG01006395.1, from coordinate 2,250 downwards.
AGAATGAGGCAGTTTGCCTTTGGTACATCACTAAAGCTAGGTGAGACACAGCTTATTTCAATATATCAATTCTTAGCAAGGACAGTTGCTGTGGGCTCCTCTTAGAAGAGGCTAAAGGTTTCAACATAACACTATCACCTAGTGAGTATAATAGGAATGAAATTGTCATGGATGCTGTAGGAGAGAGGAATAACACCATTGGAGATACAGAAAGCAGTAAATGAAACCCCTCCACTAATTTGTTTGGAACTATAAATGAACTTTCTTTGCCTTTTTTATTCTTTTGAATATATCAAAATAACAACACCCTTCTTTTATTCAGGCTTGGGACCAGCAAAAGTGTCCCAAAAGAGACAATCACATGTAGGATTCATTTGTGTCTCCTGCTCTGTCTGTAGCTGAGAAGGACCGCTGTGAGTGAGGGGGGCTTGTCCACCTGTGAGTGTTTTGTAGGGGGGAGGGGCCCATGGCAGCACCTGCTGCTCGTCGAGGAGAGTAAGACCAAAACATGTTTTCCCATCAGAGTCTCCAAAGTCCTAAAGCATCACAAGGTTTGTCTAAAAGAATCTGAAAAGTCACCAAGTACAACAACTAAGTCACTAAGTTGGCAACACTGCTCACACACAGTGGAGGCTTTGTCCACAACTGTCTTACCGCTGTGGTCATAGCTGACACTGAATCCAAAGTGCCCTCATGCAGCAGAACCATACAACGCAACAGGCTCGTCCTCTAACTCTGACTGTTTGTCTTCTTTGTACTATTCAACACCGGATCATATTCAAAATAACCCTCCTAGTCTACAAATCTCTCCATGGCCCTGCACCGCCTTACCTCTCAAACCTCCTCAGTCCTTACACCCCTAACCGCCCACTCCGTTCCTCTGGTACTCTGCTCCTTTCTGTTTCCCCCTCCAGGCTCTGCACTATGGGTGACAGGGCATTCAGGGTAGCCGGACCCAAACTCTGGAATGCCCTACCCCCAGAACTCTGCCAGTGCCAGACACTAACTGTTTTTAAAAATAAATTGAAGACCCGCCTCTTCAGACAAGCTTTCCCCCATTACCCTGAGCTTAACTTGTTGATTTTGCACCCAATCTATGATTTTATTGTCATTGCTCCATTGTTGTACATATTTTACTTAATGTATTTTTTAATGTATCCTTAATTCTTTGTACTTTGGTACAAAGTGACCTTGGGTGACCTGAAAGTTGCTTTTAAATAAAATGTATTATTATTATTACTCCATGTTCACAAAACACACCTCCCTCCTCAACTGTCCTGATATAAAATACTATCCAAAGCAAGCGCTCTGAACCCAGTCGAGTTAACTGAACGGTTTGGATTTTTTTTACTAACCATTTTATCTCTGATCTACAGATGAAATACATCATACTTTTGGCCTCACCAGGAGTCAGAAAAATGTCTCTGAGGGTTGACCCAGCAAACTTTAGGGTGAAATATTTCATGGTTTATCTCATGAAAAAAACTAAATGTAAATTTTTTTTGTTTGGTATAAATGAGATGTGTAGAGTTCGTCATATGATAGTTAAATGGAGCTGCACACATTTTAACTGTCAATCTCTGTAAGTTAATTTTGGATGGCAGGAGTACGACCTCTCTCAAATCAATGTCAAGACTCTGTGGAATTTCAACAAAAATAACTTTTTAACACTGGGAGTAGGGAAATTTAAATCAATGTAAATTTATGATGTAATGAATAATAAAATGTTTCATCCTGATGTTTGCTGAGTCATCCTTTAGCTGCTCTTTTTTTCCTCTTGTTTTTACTTTCTGCTCAGTATAAGTCCAGAACTTTAAAGTCAATTTGCAACAGCAATTTGTACGTCTGAATTTCAGTTTTAATCTCCTGAGACCCTGCATCCTCCTCTGGGTACAGAACATTTTGGCCTTCCTGTGCCATCATACTCTACTGTGTTACATGTTAACACGAACTGAACCTCTCTAAGAGAGAACATCATTTTACAAACAGAACTACTTCCTGCTCAAGGTCACGGTTTAGTTTTTTACTGTTTGTAGGGGTATGTGTGTGTGTGTGTGTGTGTGTGTGTGTGTGTGTGTGTTGATCTGAAATAGGTAAGGGAAATTAAATGCTCAAACAAGCTCTGCTCTCAGCATTTAATTAATTGTGCTAAGATACCGCTGTGTTATAACAGCCTGCAAGCTTTGAGGATGGTTGATTTATATCTTTACATCACCGCAGACTGAGTTTAATGTTTTAATAGCTGTAATT
>RPOG01006394.1:0-24241 GCA_008086565.1 Thalassoma bifasciatum | reverse complement strand
TTCAAGCCCTGTTGTTGGTTTTGTTTTACAATGACTGACAGCTGCCATTCGTGAGTAGTTTTTATTGGGGATATAAGAAACTTCAGGAAAGAGAGCCAAAAAGAGATTAGACCTTTGAATTATAAGAAAATAGATATGTCTTTTGTGTTTTTCTTACTACCTAAATTCTCTACCACGCTGACTCTGGCTGCACAATGGCGGCTCCAGTAATAGGGGTCTTTTGGCTTCAAAACAGTGGTGAAAGGTGGAGCAACGCTGTCCATTTAAGTTAAGATGTGAACATCAGTCACTACTGTGACCATGTGGCACGTTCACCTTGCTTTAGGGCAGTGGTTTTCAAACTTGGGGGTGCGGAGTTATGAGGGGGGGGGTCATAGGGCCAAAGGGGCTTGAAGCTCAAGGGCTGGAGGAGTTAGAGGCTTGAGAGTTCATTTTAGGGAGTGTTGGTGGCAGAGAGTGGGGGCTGAAATAATTTCATCTATGAAAGGGGGGCCCTGCAAAAACAATTGGGAACTACTGCTCTCAGGCTAAGCATCCTGAAATCGCCCTTGGTGCATTGACGGGCTCAAAGCTGAAGATAAACACTGAAAATGCAAACGTGCAAATATGTAAACGTGTCCTATTTTTGATAAAAATTAAAAAAAAAAAGTTGTGTATACTAACTGATATGTGAGAATTTTTAAGAGGAGTCCCAATGATATTTAACATTGAATGACGTGGTTGAAATGAGCTTTATACAAGACAATGCATAGCTCCCTGAGTCTGTAATGTGTCAAGTTTCTAAGTCTGTAATACAGTCTGGAGCTAATGAGATCCAGCCCTAAGGATGGATCCAGCCTCGTGCCTGACAACAGTCATTCCGAAAGTGAAAGTAACAACTGTGGCTAAGAGGAGGACTCTGTGTCCCGACCCGTCAGAGGAGCTCTTCACACAGCGGGAGACGTCGTGTGTTCATTGTCGAGGAGCGTGTACGGTAAGTTTGCTGTCTCATAATCTTTCTATTACTATTATTTCTATCGTGTCGACTTTTAACTGTGTGTGTGTCTCTGGTCGGGGGTGAATGAATGTGTGTCGTGGCGCGTGCGGTCAGAGAGTATGAGCTCCGGTCTGTGACGGTCGATATCCCGAAAACGATTAACTTTTGCATGTTAAGGGAGAAATGTGTGCGTGTAATGTGTTGTATGCGATACTCCAATGGACTGTAAAGTGTTAGTTTGCTCCGCTGTTTGTCGAGTCATTCCCCGACAGTTCACATGAGGGAGGAGTTGAGCTACATTCATCGCGGTGTGTGTTTGCAACAACCGACTAAAGCAACAGTTCCCTCTCGCTCACACGATTATTTCTCACTTCTACTGCTCATGGTAGCCTACTACTGAAAGTATAGAAAATAAAGACTAATTTTGTTGTATTGTAGTGTTTGAAGTTGACATGGATAAGATAGTAAACAAACTGTGTTAAAGGTTGGCACGTCACGTTTGCATGTACATTATCAAAACACTGTTTTCACCGTAGCTCAGGTATAATCCTGCAGGTATGAGCAGCTGTGCTTAAGTAGGTTTATGATGTGTTTATCTGAGCTCAAATTTTCCTGCATAGAAGAGGAATTAGAAATGGTGTATGAACAACATGAGCATGTTTTAAACCACTGACGTTGTGTTTAATGTTTTGAGGGGGACTATTTTTTTTAACGCAAATGTGTGTTGAAGTCAGTTTCTGCCAATTAAAAAAAGGAAAAATGAAAATTTGTCTTTGTTAGGATTTTTTTTAACCCATAGTCAAAATAATGAGCTAAGAAGTCAACATTATATGGTAAAAAGTCAAAATTTTGTGTTAATAAAGTCAAAATAATGAGACAAAAATGAACAATTTTAGAAATCGAGACAAATGTATGAGATAAAAGGGGGAAAAAAAAGAAAAAGAAAGAATTTTACGTCATTAATTCGACCTTTCATCTCAATAAAGGCAAAAAAAAGATCTCAGAAAATCCAGTTTTTCATTTTTATGTTTTTAAGTGGTGGGGATGTGCACCTATCAATTTTTCTGTAACATCTTGTAGAAATCAGTGTGAGTCCTGGTTTTACAGAATTGAAATAATCTGGTTTGGTAATCGACATTTTTCATATTATTTTTGGAATAAACTTCCATGTTCTGCATCTGAATCGTGACACACAGTTAAAGCATAAAAGTTATTTATGTTTTAGATAGATCTCAGCTTCTACGTCAATTTTTTTATTAGTATAACTGTTATACACACACACACACACACACACATACACACACACACACATACACACAAACATAAAAAAAGCCACTGGCAATCATTCTTCTCAGGCTTCCCCCAACAGAACTCACAAAAAAGTGATAGCCTATAAAAATAAATCCTCCTATTAGAAATTAAATTCAAATACAAAAATTATGCATAAAAATGACACACAGGAGAAATATCTTTTTTAGACAGAATTAATAACACATTTTATGCAAATGGGCAGCATTCCGTTGACAATAGCATAAAAAATTTCAATGATCATCTGAACTTGAGTTGTGATGGCATAATTTGCACGCTGTTTGAAGGCGTCGTACAAAAAATGGCAATCAATATCTCTTTGTTCACGGAAAATGCTAAAAAGTGTGTTTGACCCATTTATAGAAGAATATCAGCAGTGAAATTGAAATGCAACACTCCAGTCTTGTCTATCTTATTTGGTGTAAAGAGCTGTCAGGATGTTCACACATTGATTTTATGCAGACAGGATGAGGGCTGTCAGGTCAGCAGGGCTGTGTCGTGTCCACTTGAATAAAGACTCCAGATACAGCACTGTTCAACAACTGAGCTTCAGATGGTTCAAGTGCAGTTAAATGAGGCCCATGTGGCGGTGCATGTCTGTGGTGTCAGATCTACAGTCTCAGGGGTCACGTCTTCTGCACCTGTTAAGTGCGGATGTTAAACTGGGATAGTGAAATTCTCGCGTTGGGAAAACATTGAGTTGGATCAATTATTTGTTCATTTTGTGGCTTAAGTCCAAAAGTCTTTAATGGCAGATCCTGATCACACCTACCTTATCTCTGCCCTTCTTTTGATGTATAATAGAGACCATTTCTTTTGCTTTCAATCTCTACATGCCTGAAAAGTTACCACCCAGAGGCATGTGTATTTGGATTAATGTGAAGCAGAGCAAAGCATGGAAGTGCATGCACAAGAGGGAAGTCAAAGGAAAGGGCTTGAAAAAGCAAGCAATGTACAAAAAGTGGTGTATTATTATGCACCAGCACAGATGCAGTGACTGTGAAAAGAAAACAAACTGAAAAAGACTGAAATCTAACTCCAGGAGCTGCTTCCTCATCCTGGGACAGAGGAAAAACCATAGAGGAGCCATTTGAGGAGCAGTTTGAGGAGAAAGGAGGTCACCACCGGCATTGTTACTGGTTTATGTGAAGTGCACAGGATATTAACTCATATTTGGCCAAAACAGTTTGGCATCGGAAAAGAAATCCTGCGTTAACTTTCTCTTTCAGTATGACTCTCTGTTTAACGTGCTGTGAAAGGGGACTTTTTCATAGTTTGTTTAATGCACTCCAAAGCACAACCGGTCAGACCAGTTCCTGAGGCTGCCCTGACCTCATGCTAAAGCGCTTTTAAAATGTGAAAGATTTTTAGAAACAATGTGCAAGATTGTTGAGACAAACTGACAGACATGTTTAGCTTCCTGGAGAAAGTTTAACAATTTGTTCAATTAATTCATGCCTCCTCTTTAATCACTGCAATTTGCAGCTTTTAAGGTCTAACCAACAACCCTTAAAGAATTCTGCTACTGGTGCTGGAGGCTATGGCAAAAGAATTTCAACACAGTGTTTTTTAATCACTTTTTTTGTGAGTGTGTTTAACTGGTTGTTTAGAAATTTTATAGCGTCAGATAAACCCCATTTGCACTGTGTAACAGAGCGCCCTGAGAACAGTGGGAGCCAAATAGCCAGAGGAAGACCCCATGGAGGGCCGAGAGCATGCTGCCCAGTACTAACTAGAACTTTTTTCGAAGGACAAGCTCTGCAAACGAACTTTAGGCTATAAAACAGAACTTAGGCCCTGCCGACATGACGTTTCACACAAAAACGCAAAAAGCACATTGAAAAAAAATCAAAGTGGAGGTGAGCTGACCATCTGGTGTTTATACTGAATTCTTTGCTAATTTCAGAGATAGTGGGACAGTTGCACATTGTTAAAGTGGAGGTGAAATGCAAATCCATAAAGCGAAGCTATTTCCATGACAACAATGGCTGCAGCGCTTTTTCAAAAGTTTGTGTTTGAGGTCAGCTAAAATGCCGAAATGCAAACAAAAGGCCTAAATGCAACCATACCCTTGGGTTTCATTCCAAAACTGCAGTCAAGTAAACAGCGCCTCAATGTGGGAACATTTTCTCCCCCACAAATAGAAGCTGGAATAAACAGAAAAGGAGAAAAATCTCTTCTTTGGATACATTTCCTCCCTTTCAACCATCTGCTGGGCTGCAGTCACAAGACAACACGAGGGAAATGATTTCTCTCAGTGAAACTGGTTATTACTTTACTGACACAACAATCCTGCCCAGCTTTGACGCATTTGCAGAAAACAGAGAAAACTTTTTTAAACTTTTATATCCGTTACACTTACTGGAATACTTTTTTTTTCAAATCACAGTGCCTTGCGTGTAAATGTAGAGGATTTACATCATTTCTTCTTTCGTAAGTTCTGTAATCTGCTTCCGAAGAAACAAACTTGATGACTAAGTGTCTGGTTATTAATCAATCAGCTTTGATGGCCACATATTCACAAAAATTCCCACAACTTTTGGAACCTGGAGGAAATTCTGAGCTGATCATTAACACATCCTGAATTGAAACTGTAATAACTGGAGAACACAGCTGCACACAGGAATGGACTGAACAAGGGACATCATCCTTCCTTCACCCCACCCTGCCTCTCCCCCACCATTCAGTGACTAAAGGGAAACATGCATGAAATTAATCCTCCCACAGAATCCTCACCATGAAAGCTGGATGCAGACTGAGTCACCCAAAAATGTCTCTCCAAACCAGAGCCAATGGATCCAGATGAAATAAAAGAGTTACAGGGTTCACAAAGTTTACCTGACTGATTTTGTGTCACTTAAACCTTAACCAGGCCAAACAACAGGATGGTGTTTTCTCAGAGTTTCATTGTACTAGTTTAAAGCAGCTGTGCAAGGTTTAATCTGTGGATGAATCTTTCTGAGAAACTCTGCCCCTTTTTTTTGGTTGGGCCAAGTTGATTTGATGCTGGATTAGGAGCTGTTCTTAGTTCCTTCAGGAATGTGGGTTGTTGGTCATAGTCCAACAAAAACTTGCAGCAAAATTTCTCCTTAAGAGCTCATTTAGTTCCTAACTGCTTTTTTTTTCAATGTGAATTCATACATCTTAATTCAGTTTAATTTAGTCCTGACATTGGTTGTCAGGCACTATGCCAGCAATGCCAGCTACAGTGTTTTAATGAGGCATACAGTGCCAGGTTCTTTACAGTTTAGCAGAGAAGCCTATGAATATGAAATCAGCTGACTAGACTAATTTACAGCAGCTGATGATTTGCTAAGTGAACTCAGAGCGTTAACTTCCACAGCCCAAACTCCTGCTGTGCCCCCCCCCCATACCATTACAGATGGGCCAATACACTTTTTTTACATTCCGATCCGATTCGATCTTTTAAAATTAAATTGTGTCAATACCCAATCCATACCGATACAGTAGGCAACATAGTAAAACCATTGACTGTATATAGAAGTAAAACACAAAACAAACAAAAAATTCTCAATTTCAAGCCATTTGTTAAATAGCGTTGCAACAACCTGAGTGCAACAATGGCATGGTATGTTCTGGGACTACATGCAACTTGAACATACATGGCAGTCACCTGGAAGTTTTTCATGCTTTCTGAAGCCGATCCCGCCGGTCACAACCAAAACACCCCTCCTCCCTCTGTTCTGCCGGCATGCTTGCACGGCGCTGTATAGGTGCGTCACCACGTTAAGACTATGCCTCCTGCACATGCGGTGTGCGAGTGAAGGAACGCTGCAGGCTGTAGCACAGGCCCCTATTTGTTTAATATCGGATCGAATTTTATGCTTCATGCTCCGATACTTGCCGATCCGTAAATTAATTCAGATCGGCCCAAAACTAGTACCCATCCAGGTAGCTGGGAATTCTGATTACTGCTGGTTCTTCAAAATGTATGTGCACCTTGAAACGTCATCCACTTGGCAACGTGGTGTTTCTTGCATTTACAACATCTACAAAATTGGCCATGCATGTCATCCCGGCTTACATCTCCTCTCAACTTTCTTTTGTGAAAGTTGCAGTTGGATTGAGGACAGAATTATAAGCTCCAGTTTTATGCTTGTGAGGGATGCACAGGGTTAAAGGTCACCAGAGTTGCAACCAAATCATCACACTGGTCCATCTTTCACTGTCTTCTCCTGGTCTGATGGTGGAGTGCCGTAACTTTTCTTGTTCCTCCATATACCATGATTCTGTCTTACATAATCTTCATGGGACTTGAAGGAAACTCACACAACAGGTTACAAGAATTTAGTTCCTGGAATGAAAAGTTCCTGGTTTGCCTGATTGTTCGACACCTTTTGAGCTCTTCCCCCTCTTTCTGGGGTGAGTTTCATCGAAGTACATTTTGCCAGCCCTTCTGGTGACTGGGCTGCTGCCAAGTGGGACAAAGACTTTGTGTGGAGACTGTGAGTCTCCCCACCAGTGCTCTGTGCGGGACTTTTGAGTAAATCTTTCCTGCCATGAAGCCATCTGATCATTCCTCTCTACCGGGCTGTGCCACTTTGGCAGTTGACAGTGCCTGAATATGTGCTGCCCTTGCTGCTGGAAACTTTCTGCAACACTTGGTGTTTTTGCCATTAAACACCATCAAACACCCATTTCTTTTCAAGTTTACCCTTAGCATAAATGATCCTTATCAACAAAGCCAAAAAAAGAAAGTAAAGACAGGGGAAGTCATGAGATTTGCTGTTCTGGAGGGGGACATTGCATCCAAGACTCAGTCCTGACTTTCCCTTGCTGAGCATTGTGCACAGCTGGAAAGGGCTTGGCTCACTCACTGGGAGCATCACTGGTGTCCAGGGACCACACCACGACCCATTCTGAGACCTCGATCAAGGCCAGTGCGGAGGCTGTGGACCCACACACACCAGCTGCAGGATTTGCTCATGTCTGTAACTTGAGTATCTTTGCTGCTCATCGGCATACCTTAACTCCTCCATGTGACGTCTCAGTGTCCACCCCTCTCAAGTTGGCCCCTCTTTCTAGAGGAAATGTTGTCTTCCCACCCCCATCCTGGAATTCTTTGACAGCACTGAGAGTCCCCTTCAGGCAACAGTCCAACCTACATCGAAACTAGACTATCCCGTCAAGACATGAATGATGTAGGTAACAAAAGTTTGTACCTGTGAAGTCTTCACCCCTATGTCAACTGTCTAACTTTAACTTCTCTGGTTCATGACTCTAGGATTTGCTCTTCATGCTGGTTTTTGACTTTGATCCTTTCTTCTTCTTCTCGTATGGTTCTTGCTTGTATAAGTCAGATGTTGTAATTACACGGGGCAAATAAAAACTGGATCTTACTAAGACTAAAAGGCAAAACCTAGAGAAATTTGCAAGTCTGCACACTATCAAAGAAATCTTAGTGAGGATTCGTGTTCCATTTTGATTTGATCCATTCCAGTTTTGATCTGATCTGAAGTTTGATTCTTTTGTTAGTCCTGCATATGTTCCAGCATTCTTGTTCATTACAGGTCACACTGTTCTGAAATAAAGCTTTTTTTTTTTGTCTTTTCAGGTAAAGAACATGGCCTCCACTTTTTTCCTGTTGTTGTTTTTCATCAGTTTGGAGGGAGTTTTAAGCAACTGTAAGTAATGATAAGTCATGATCTGACAGTATAAAGTGTAGTCCCCCTTGATTTTGTAGGATGCATCCACATATCAGCAACAGAAGTACAACAGTTTAATTTAACCACCAAAAGATACAGTTATTACCTAAAAAACTCACTCTGAGGGATGTTTAATGACTTCCAGCTGAATGTAAAATCATTGAGGGGATTGTAGACATCAGCAAGTAGATTGATATTCAGTGGAGAAATCAAGCATGTGCATCAGAGGGGGAGTTAAACACATGAGTCACCCAGTGCTTACGACCACATTATTTGTTGACTTTTACGGATTGTCCTGTGTTATGTCAAACAAGCCAGAAAACTGCACCAAATGAATAAGAATATGATTTTGTATTTTAGGAGTGCTAGACAGTGTAGTTTTTAGTTTGATGATGTACTGTTGTTTTACCGTGAAAGTGAAATCTGTTTGTATCGTCCTATCATTATTTACTATCCAAATAAAGTCATATTTGGTCATTATTTTGAATCCAAACCAACTTTTAATGAAAGTAAAAAGTAAAAACTGGATTTATAATTTCATCAGTTAATATTAGACTTATTTTCAGTCAAACCTACTCAACAGAGGTTGGATACAGAGACCACATTTAATGTTTCACCGCTACAGAGTTTGCTGGTGTTTCAGTGTACAGTGTGACCCTGTCAACCGGTTACTTACAGCTGACAACTACTCACATGTTTTATAAATCCTTAATTAGCATGGTCTCTCTTGCTTCCAAAACACCGGTTGCTCTGAAACAGTTGTGATTCTGTCTGAATTCACTAGAACTTTGGTCCATGGTGGGATGTTGTTTCAGACAACCAACCACAAAACAACCAGACATTTTTATGCTTCTCACAGTTTGAATGTAGATTGAAAAAATACTGCTAATATATCTTGATTGACAGAGCAAAACACCACTTTTGTTGCTGAAATGCGTGTGCATCTTCATGGTGATATTGGTTGTAAAGGATTCATTTTTCTGTGGCTAATACTGACATAATGTTTTCTTTTATAGCTTTTGTGAAAATTCAATGCAAGGCACAAACTATTGGACTGAATGGTCATCAGACACTGCTCAACTGTGTAGTCAGCACGTCAGAAGAAGTAAAAGATCCAGAAATCCAGACCGTAGTTTGGGCAAAAGTGGGGGACACTAAAAACATACTGACTTTTGAAGATGGAAAAGCAACACCATCATCATCTCGCTTTTCGTTTGCTGAACCATCTTGGAACAACAAGAACATGAATGTGTCCCTGCTTATCGGCGAAATTTCACCCAAAGACGAGGGATTATACAGATGTAGAGTGTACACCGACAGCGGTGACAATGTTGGACAAATCAGCCTGAAGGTCACAGGTAAGAGCTCTTGATCATCGTAAACCACTGAAACCTTTCCACTGAGATCATTTTGAGCTAGTGAAAGTTGCTTCCTTGAACACATTCCTGAGCGATGAGCTTGAGCAAAAATGTTTGTATAAACCTTCATCAAGTGAAGTTAAACACAATCAGGAAATATTTCATTTAGAACTAGATGAAGAATAGATTGAGACTGGGACTTTCCTCACCCACCACTCTTGTAAATCCCCTCATCAGAGCCGTTAACTTGTAAGACCACTTTCACTTTCTTAGTCACCAATTATGACACCAAATTATACTCACTCATATCGAAACTTCAATATTTGTCTCGCTTTCCAAGTATCTCATTCATTGAATAATATTGTAATACTTAACTGCTGCATTTCATTGAAGTCAAGGTACAAAGTTCAGCTTTATAACGCTTTGTTTTGTCCTTTCAGCCAAATACAGTGAACCAACTTTTGAGTCGGATCCAGGGACTCTTGATTTGAACACAGGCGGCTCTCTGACCTGCAAGTCCAGCGGTTACCCAGAGGGCAAACTGCGCTGGTTTGTTAACGAAAACGAAGAATGGATCAGGAACCCTGAGACAGAGCCGAAGGAGACAGAAAGTGGTCTGTTCAGCCTCTCCAGCACGATGACTGTAGTCCCACAATCTGCATTCTCCAAGTATATCTGCAAAGTGTTCAATGCCAGAGGAGAACTTGAAGCTGAGAATTCTTATGAAGTGAAAGACGTACCAATCAGTGGAGGTAATTAATAGTGTTACATCACCTCTGAGACTTTTGTGAAAAGGACATGTTATGCCATGTTGAAATCTGATGCAATACAGATGTCACTTTTACATAAACACACCAACTAAGATTGCGCAACTAACAGTAACTTGAACCGAGTGGCTTCACAAAGGAAGGAAAGACAGAGTAATGTCTCAGAAATGCTACAATATCATAGAAAATGAATCACCTGAAGATTTGTTAGGTTTTATTTTATTTTATTCATACACCACACACTCATCAGTAAAAACACTGAACTGTTCAGCTCTCAGAATCAGAACCAGAATCAGAATCAACTCTAATCGCCAGGTATGCTTGAACATACAAGGAATTTGTTGTGGTATACTGTGCTCTCTTGTACAAGGTAGTGGTAAGGCATAAAAGGTAAAATAATAATAGTAAAAATTTGCATGACGAGTGTTATCAACAACTGTAAACACAAAAGAATAGCAAATAGACAAGACTCATATTTACAGGCTAAAATACGATAATAGTGCAATAGTGAGTGGTGCTCATGTTGTGTCCTTAAATTGTCAACCCAACACTGTCCTTGAACTTGAAAAAAGTGTCAAGCTACAAATGTCAAAACCAGAACCAAACTTTCGGAAACAGTCAAACATACAGAGGAGAGCTGAAAATAAGACCTCAGAGTGACTCTTGTGGTTTAACTTCCCTTTTTAGTGTCCTTTTGCAAACTTCCACATTTTCTGTAGATGAAATTCAACCTTTTTTCTGTGACTCACTGCTGGCTTTGTTGTGTTTAAAAATTTAAATCACTTTTTCCATCCTATAGTCGCCTCAGTGGTTCGTAAAAGTTGGCCTTATTAAACAAACATTATCTGAGCGTTTTCCAGAAAATATATTTGATGGTGTGAAAGGTCAAAATCAAGCCTTCTTCTCATTTCTATTCAAAAGTAGAAATCATATTTACTTTTTCTCTTGCATAACTCACAACACTTTAAAATCCTGGAATTATTATTTCCCCTGACTGGATCCAAACCCTTTGGCCAGTTTAAAGCATAAGCCATATGTAAGTAATTTCCCCCACTGATACTAAAAGTCACTGAACTGCCAGACAGAGACCAGACAAGAGGACATGCTTCAGGAGATTGATGATGAAATAAAAACTGTTAGCTGCTCAGAGTGACCTCTCAATCAGTCAACCAGAAGAATTCAGAGGTTTTGTTTAAAATCACCCCAGAGCAGGCAGATGTTTTTGGTCAGTACCCCCCACCCTGAGTTGCTTCAGTAGTTATGTTGAGGAAGCAGCCAAAGTGGCCGAGCTCTTATCAGAATCTCTTTGGCTGCTGCACGCAATAAAATGTTACTTATCATCTCATCAGTCAATCGCACGCAGCTGCCAGCCTGCTATCTTGTTTACTTTCTACTTTGCCTCAGAGGATAGTGTGTCTGATTTCAGAGCTGATGCCTGATCTTGTGGACCCCTAGAGTAAAGAGAAAAGAGAAAGTGAATGAATGAATCTAAAAGTATCACAGGGGGAATTCCACACCACTGCACACCAAATTTATCTAACCCTGCACTTCCATTTTCATTCTTTCTGATTCAAAGAATTAGAGGGTCAGTATTTTACTCTTCAGTTTCATTCTTTCAGGACAGGAAAGGGGGAACAGTAGCGACGCGTCCACCGTAGCCACCAAAGTGGTTGCCCCTGTGGTGGTCATCGGCTCTCTGATCGTCGGGCTGCTTCTGTGGTTGCTGCTGATGTACAGGAGAAGATCCAGGCGTGAGTACCTTCAAATAAACATGTACACATTTCACAACAGTTTGGTTCTAAAAGACAAGTTATTTACATTGAAACTTTAAGTATAGTATAGAACAGTTCCATTCAGAAAACATAAAAAATTTTGAAATCAATAAACGATGTACCAATTTGAAACATTTAACTTTTATGCCTTGCCCTCTAAGGTTCCTGGACACTTGAAAATTCAGTAAATATGTTGTGCCAGAACTTTTGGTCAAAAAGCCCGTAGTTCCAGGGGAAAGCGACTGAGGTCGAACAAACACCTAAACCTTAAGATCCATAAGTAGCCAACATGAAAAGTGGAATGAAAACACAAAAATAAACTTCATGACTTGATTTCATCATGTGCTCATTCTTACTAACTGTAAATATTGTCCACAAGATATGTTTGAGTTTGACTTCACATCAGAAAGAAAACAAAAACAGGTTGAAAGTGAAATAGTGGAGCAATAAAGGTTGAAAAACCAGACAAGCACTTGGCAAGCATCCATGTTTTTTACACTGGGAAAGTACGGTGTCTTTATTGATGGGTTGGGCTTTGTTTTGTTCGTGCCAAAGCCTTTTATCAGTCTAACAGAGTCGCGTGAGAACATTAGCATTGTTTGAGAAAAGTTTCACAAAGACTTGTGAGACCTATTAGAGTTGATGTCATGTGAATGTGAGCAGGTCTTCACTGTCTTTTTCATTCCTCATTTCTCGACAGAGGCCCGGAGGCACTCTGCAACACCACTAATCAGTACGTCCAATCTTTGGACAAACGTTTCATCTTCTCTTTTATGAATGGGCTAACATCTGTGGTTCTTTGAGGTTATGATCTGTCTTTTGGTTTTCTATCCAAATGTCAAAGCTGCGTGAGAGGCTAGATATCTGCTCAACACCTTCTGACGGATCAATAAGTGGTATTTCATGATTCATTTCAGTTCACTGGCTTAAGAAAGGCACTTTGTTTCTGGATTGTCCATTCCTCAGTCCATCCCCCTCAGTTTTGTTTATCTCACAAAGCTTTGAGGAGATACTGTCAAGATTCTGGCACAAAGGTCTGCGTAGTCTCAAGCTTCACTTGTGAGACTTTTGGTCAAAGGTCACCATCGTCACATTTGTAATCACAACTCAGGACGTATGTATTTAAATTTTATCAAATGTCATAAAGTAACTCACCTTCTATATGACATCAAAGCGGTGTGAATATTTAAAGCAAAAGGCAAAGCAACGAGCAGTGCTTCAGGAAACTGGGTTTGATTCATTCAGTCCTTTAACTTTTATTTATTTTTATATTTATCGTTTGAAAAGTCATCGTAGACATGCCCTACTTTCAGGAAGTGCATCAGTAATATGTCTTTGGACTGACACAGAAGAACAGCTGCAACTCCAGAGATTTCCAGACAGCACTTTATAGATAAACAATGTTTGAGTCAGAGCCAACTTTTTCTATGTAGGATGCAGTGACGGGTGGAAAAACTGTCAGTGATAATAAACTACCCCCATCAAACAGGTGATAAATTGTAGTGTACTCAACTCTCACCTGTATCATGGGGATTTAAAGGCAGAGAGATGCTCTCTGGTATCATTTCCTCATAGGAGTGCTGCTCCCTGAGACTCAATTTCACCATCATGTGGGAAAGCACAGGGTGGATGTACAATGCCATGTGTCGGACTAATAAAGACTTATAACCTGAGGCAGTTTTAGTCCTCGCTTCAGCTCGCTCTGTGATGGGTCTAATTGAAAACTGTGGTATGGGGCCTCTTGAGAAACATATTTTAAGTCAGCATGTAACCAAATAACTTACCACAAACAAGTTTCAGATCTCATTCCAAGCTTGTTCAAGCACGTACTCCTGATGTTCAGTGAACTGTTGTTTAATTCCTTGAGATACACGAGATACACGAGGATGTGACTGACCTGAAAACACAGCCAGGCATGTGCTAAAAGGGTTTTTAACGTCCATTCTGCTCACTTTGTACAGCTGACTAATCGGATTATTGGTGCCATCTTTTTTTCTTTGGTAACACAAGGCTGGGCTTGTAATCACTCTGACTCATGTTTCAGACACTAACACACTAAGTTGTCTGGTGATGATTTTACAGCTGCCTTAAAATTATTCATATTTTCCAGGTGAACGACAAGACCCTCCCCCCGCGTACGAATCTGATGACTTTAGAGGTGAGGATCTGCAACTGTTTTAAAAATGCTAACCGATTCACCCAAGTTTATTTCAGGCTTTAATTTTCACTTCTTTCGCAGATGAAGCTCCAGTCAGAGAAAAACTTGACGTGGTATGACGTCTTGATCTGAGGTGATTATGATACTAACAATGAGGCAGATTAGTTCCTTTGAAACAGGGTCTGATATCTAACCATCCCTCTTCCCTTTTCTCTCCCTCCCTCTGCGCAGGAGAAAGAGCATGACTCAGTGTACAAACGTACTGGCAACCTCTGAAACCAACACTTCCTTGTTTGCTTAACCCCACTCAGTGTGTGTACTTTCCCCCTTGCAGACACTGTGTATATAACCAGGCAAAACTTGTGTCACTGTGATTGAAAAAGACACTTTGAGTGCTTTTTTCACCTTTGCCATCACTGTAAACGTGCTTTAGATCACCTGTAAATGTTAAGAAAGATTGATTTAATCACTGAGGACAAAAGGCCAGTGGGAAGGCTGTTTGTGCCATTTTACCATAAAGCAACCACACACGCCCCTTTTTCCATCAAGTTAATGCGAGTGCTAGTTCAGAGCCTGATCAGGCACCATGCCAGAAAAAACAATTCAAGAGCAGCACCAACTCGTTGCTCCACTGGAAGAAAGAGCCTGTGAAGTCAGCCAAAATTATACCACCTGCAACTTTGTTGTGGCTACAAAGCCTTTTCAAAAAATTAAGATGTTTTCAGACATGTAGGTTTACAAAGCTGTCATAAAACTACAGAGTTGGTGTTATTTATTGTTTTATGCAAACATAAAAATCCTGTAAATGACAGAGAAAAGACAACCAATTGTATTTTAGGAAGTTTTTTTCTGACTTTTAAAGAATTCAATCAAAGGAGGAAAGTGCATGCTGCAGAAAACAGCATGAGAAGGAACTGACACATGTAGGGAGGCTGCAGGTCAGTTTTGAAAACCACATGGAGCAAAATCTAAACCACTGGGCCTCGTGCGACCCTATTGATTTTTAATTTTTATGTTTATTATTATAGCCAGAAAAAGCAACAGAGCTACCCCTATTCTTCCTGTAACAATAAATAACTATAAACTTCACTGAAATCAGTTTGAATGAGTAACAGTCTGTGTAGTTCACACATACTGTGGATTCACTCACACATACGCTTGACTGTTAATCTTCCCCCTCCTGTCAGTGCAGGGGAGCCCTTTTTTTCTGACATTCTTTTGTAATCGATGTTGTTTTCCTGCCCTTTGACGTCCTGACAGCATTCAGCTCCTCCTCCTCTATGGATCAATAAATAAAATGTGTCGAACAGAATTTAGGTGAAAGTTAAAAACCAGTCACTTCAGCACCACCTCACTTTTTTTTACCTGTTTTGAAAGGAACCAAAAATGTCCTTATCCAGATCAATGTGTTGTATCAGTAAATTATGAGAATGGTTCCTGACATCTCTGTGACACATTTCCTGGCTCTTTTGTGGCTGTAAGGAAAACATGCTGATTCTTGTTCTTAAGTTGAGTCAACTAGCACCATGGCCACTTAGGTGGAAAAGGGGCAACAGAGAACCATTTCAATGAAAAGTCTTTGATATGAATCCTTTTTGACCCAGAACTTTGTTTGATGTGATGATTAATCCCATGCAGTAATGGTAGCCTTTGACAACTCATCCACCTTCATGTATGTCCTCTTTCATATTGTTTTAATTTTTATAGAAGATGTTGAATTACATTTTTATGGGAGGAGGGAATATGAGTGTTTTTTTTAATGAAATTTGAGTTTTTGGTTCATTGAAAGTGCTAACAGGTGCCATAAAATGACGAAATGCTGTCACTGTAACCCCTGGTAAACCTGAATCACTGATAACACTGCCTGCGTGAGCCATGGGGGTTAGAGAGTGAAGCTTTTATGATGTTTGGAGCACATAAAGACCAAGATGTGGTAAAACTCTGATCATATGAGAGGTCAATAGGAACAAGACTTTCTTTTTCTTTTTCAATGGGAACATAGATTAAAAAGGAATCTTGAATTTTCATGTTTTGCTCTTTAATGGTGCTTTTAAGTAATTTTCAAGTTCACAACATTTGAGATGATGTCTGCCTGGAGACAAATGATGAGTTAGACTGATTTAACTCTCAGGTTTCATATCCATTGTCTGAGCCCAGAGCGAGTTGTCGAATCAGCTTTGGTGTCACATGAACGTCACTTGATCACCATTGCGAAACGTGTTTCCAAAGCCAGTCGGCTGCAATTTCTGTAATTTTTTTCTCCAACTGTCGTTTGTCAGACTGTTTACGTAACTTTCAGTAGCAGAGTGAAACCACATGAACAAATGACCTGTGTCTACATGCCACACAAGTTGTTTTTGTTTCCCTCTGGATGTTATGTCTGTCAGAAAACCAGCCTCTCAAGCTTTCAGACCTTTGGATCATGACTTTTGATGAAACACTTCCACAATGATGGAGGAACTCAGATAAAAAATCCTGTGCTAAAAAACATCTTTCCCAACAAAGCCAAGTCAGGAATATATAATGAAACGTCTGTGAAAGTAAATGATTAACCCTGTTCTGTAACACAAGTTAATCATTAATGATTTGAGAATATTCATGAAATTATTGAATGTTAAATGTGTCACTTTATCATATGTAAATGCAGCTATTATGTCTATTATGGAGCAGATTTTCTTCAGAGTGTTTTCTTTTCTATGCCTTGTTTTTAAATCAGTGTGAATTAAAATTCTGTGTGTCCTGGTTTTACAGTTCATTTATCACTTGCTGGACATCAGACCCAGATGTCATCTCATTGTTTTTTTATTGCTGTTTTATGTAATGCTATAAAAACACTGTGATCTTTAAAAAAAATTCAGGAAATAAACAGATTTGAATTTAATAAAGACTAAAGTGTGAGAACGACAGTGTGTCACGTGTTATTTTGACAATGATAGTTCCTGCTGATATACAGTTGAATGCATTTACAGACAATAAAGATGCTGCTTTCCTGGTCATTGCCCTCACAAAATATGTTCAAGCTTACATTTATCTCAGCTCTATCTACTTCCTTATTTTTTTCCTCACAACAATCTTGTTTTCATTAACTCATGGAATCATCACATCACCATGCTTACGTTCTCACTGTCTGAAGAAAAGGCTGAATGAGAGGGACCTGTTAAGTCTACACAGAGGCTCTCTGAGATCTGATTTACTCTCTGAAACCATGATGAGATGACTCTTTAGCTTTTTGGAATGTACATAACTTATGATATATAATTTTCACTGAGAAGCAACTTAAATATAGACTTAAATCCTGCCATCTACTGGACACATCACACTACAGCAGGCTGCAGATCATCAGAACATAAAAACAAGTACTATATATGTATATGTATACATCTTTAAAGATTCAGTCTTCGGTTTGTTTTGTGTCTTTTTCAAAGTTTAAGGCTCCTTGTGGTTGTTGTTTCTCTTGTGTATTTGTCTCATGTTGCATGATTTAATCTTTTGTGTGATCTGTTTTATTTTGTAGTCTCTTATTGGTGCGTTTCTTTGTCCTGCTGGTTTTGTAACATTCTTGAGCTCTTTGTGTTTCTGTGTGTTCTTCATTTTGTATCTTTTCCTGACTGTGTGTTTTCCTCCATTGCGATTGCACTCATTGTCCTCACTTGTGTTATTAGTCTCACTTGTGTTCATCTACAAGTCCATTTCGTCAAAATGTTTCTTTCTTTCTGTGTAGGTCCACGATGGTATGTCGATTGTTACATCTTGCTTTCACTTCATGTCTTCCAGTGTTTTCCAGTGCAAGTGCTTTCATGACTCTTGGAATTTTTTTTTGTGAGTTTGAGATTTACAGATTTATGGTTTTCATGTAGTGGTTTTAGACTCTTGAGTTGGTTTAATAAATACGTCTTGAGTTGAAACCTGCACTTGGTTCCCCTGCTCTTGTGTTTCTGCAGTTCTTTGACAGATTTATCAATAAAGGATATTTATCCGTTACAAGGATGGGATAAAGCAAAATGTTGACATCTTTGGCAGTGATTCACTCTGTTTTTTTACCAGCATGATTTGCTAACAGCTTTGAGGCCTAGGAGAATGAATGCACTCTGATTGGCCGAGGAAGAACAATGCGTTTCGAAGTGTTGAAACTTCAAATAAACAACTTAAACTGTAAACTAGTGCCAGAGATGCTGAGTTGTGAAAATTTTTTAGGGAATTTTAAAATCCTTCTTTTTCCGTGGACTGAATTACACCATCATACAATCACTTGTAGAAACCCTGGGGAATACTTTGGAAAAACCTGAACCTGAAAACAAGATGTTATTGTGATATATTCAGTTTCATTTTTGTGCTATCATGTATTATTTCTATCCGTCTTTGTTTATCTCTTTCTATAGTGTTGGCACTGATAACATAATTTGGGTAGTTACCTGGAGGCTCAGCCATATTGGAGATACACAAGTGTAAACAATGAATGGACAGAGAAGCAGTGCATGATCAGAATGTGACAAGATGCCTTATCTGCAATCAAATGTTAAAGGAAACAGTGCACACTAAAGCTTAACGCAGGGGTCACCAACCTTTTTCAGACTGAGGGCTACTTCAAGGGAACAGAGTAGTGGGAAGGGCTACTTGCTTGATACAAAGTTCCTAATAACTTTGAAATATTATTATTATTATTATTATTATTATTATTATTATCATTATTATTATTATTATTATTATTATTATTATTATTATTATACCAATATGTGAAGAGACTGCTCACATGTCAATGTTAATCATTCTCCACAATTATGAGCAATGATTTACATGAAATCGTAATCAGAATATATGTATTTGAACATGCAACATATATTTATCTATTCCATCTACTGCTGCATGATTGGGCAAAACTGACCAAACAAAAACATCATCATTATTGCTTTTATTTCTGAAAGCTGTAGCCTGTAATCTTGCATTTTTAATATGCAGTTATAATAAAATAATAATAATCAATAATATTGAAGTGTGGACTCACATAATTCATGCCCCCCTGCTGTATAATTCAGTGCCCTGGTCGGGGCACCCCGGTCTAAAAAGTCAAGACACGCCCCTGCCTTTCAATACGCACATTGTTGCAGGTTTGTTATGTTGCTTTGCTCATTAAAGGATGGATGGATGATGAACAGAGGGCTCAGTCAGTGGAATGAAGACGGATATTGTGAGAAACTGTGGCCAAGGGGCAGAAGAGACCTTCACGAGTTTGCATCAGCTTCATGAGTGCATGGGAAACCCAGCATTCTATTCATTTATAACCAGATGTTGATAATGACCTTGCTTTCACTCTTAACCCATAACTAACTTTACCTCCCATTTGTCTTGAAATACACAAGACTGTTCCCTGTGACATAATAACAATCAGACATTCAACCATGTTATAGTGCTTGTATGAAGACGAGGAGGATCTACACAAACCTCTAAACAACCCATGATAACAGCACACTTCTTCCCACATACATACATTAGCATGTTTTTTCTTTTCTTTTTTTCTGCTCTTCTCTTTTTGGCCACATTAAAAGTGGTTTCATTTGAATAAACATAATGTTGATAACATTGGTGAATGCCCTCGAAGAAGACGCTGAGGATACTTATAAGGTTTCTGAAACATTAAGCTTCAGTTGTATCATTGTCAGCATGAGTGTCCAGGTTATTGCCTTGGAAACCCCTAGTGGAGCATGGTTAGCCACTATCTCTCGTCTGTTCTTCAGGCCATTGTTTGTGCTCCTCACCCCAGTTTTTGGTAGTCAAATGAATTCAGCCACATGACAACACTCTTGTCATGAACTCTGCCCAGATCTACAGATTCAAATCTTACATTTAAAAAAACAAATTAAATCAGTAGAGAACAGAGCAAAGTTTCACTCATCCAATTTTCGTCACATCAGAAACTTTTTGACAACAAAAGCAGCAGTAATGTATTTCAATGCCGTCATCATGTCACATTTATCATACTGTCTGACAAGCTGGGCACAGGCCTCCTTAACAATACATGGTTTACCATCAAGCTGTGAAAGTAGTGGACAGGAAGACTAACACCCATCATCATTGCCACAGCATTAAAAACCAGAACTTACTGAGCTGGGAATATCATGTCAAATTTAAAGACACCTGTCTTACTTATAAGATCTTACATGGCCTCTCTCTAAAAACATAAATAGAGATTATCACCTTAAAGAGTTTGATCTGTGTGCTTGAAGTAGTCTGATGACCAGATACATTGAATCTACAGCTTCAGTGGTTTTGAAAAGAATCGAAACCATCCCAGCCCTGCCTTACTGCCAAAAGAACAGGGTTACGAGAAGTGGGTGCTTTCTTTTTGTCGAATACAAAAAAAACAGTCGAGTTATCTTATCGTTCCGCTGCAACTGAGAGCTGGGTGGAAAATCGCATATTTCTGCTGCGGGCACAAACTTAAAGTATAAATTTAGATCTACCTACATTACGTCCCTAAACCCCAAAATCACAGCACCTGTACTCCCATAAAGCCTCCTCAATGTGGAACCAGGAGATGCGAAAAACAAGGTGTCTAAACTACCTTCATTTTGACAAAATCTAAATAAATAGATCAAAACAATGCAATTAATTTTTTCAGAGTGTTATCATGATTTTTGTTGGTGATCATTTTCTGAGGAGTCTACACCTTCTGTTCTCTGATCCTGAGAACGAGAACAGAGTTTCTGGATGAGCATACTCTGTTGTAATTCTTAATTGTTAGTCTGGACATGACTAGCCTGAAGAACGAGTCTGATAAGCTCTTGTCTTCCCTGTAGTCAGAAGGAAACAATGTCTGTTTAAACTGCTTCTATAAATAAATGGAGTCAGATCAGCTCTTTCACGGTTTAAAAGAAATCCACTTACGAGAAGAGCTCAGAGAGGTTGAATTGTTTTACTAGTGTAAGTAGAGAATATAAATCAAGATTTGACATAGGCACACCTTCAGAGAGCCTGAAAGTAAAGGTTATGTGTCATACCCAGCTTTTTCGTGGTCGTTTTGTTCAGTATGTACATTCTTGTGTAAACACTAAGTGGGTTTTTATTAGTCTGTAAACATAGCTTGTGTTTGGTTAAACTCTCTGTTACCCTGTGAGGAAGACTCAGACATAGATTTTCTCTTCTGATTTCAAGGTAATGTTTATCTTGGAAATATCTTGAGTATTTTAGTGAAGTTGTAATATCAACTTTTGAGTAACTGAAAATAAGGCTTCAACACAGAAAGCAATAGTCAGTGAACTCTGATTCAATTTACAAATGCCTTCAAAGCATTGATTACACAATTATAACAAGATATAACTGGTGACAACGTATGCCAATGGGATCATAGCCAGGGCTGCAATTGCATAGTTTAATAACTTGTGTAGTGATGATTTTAAATGCCTGGAGAAAACAATTTACTTGTCCCAAGGTGACAAATAGCTTGTATGTGCAAGATATAACTTAAATGATGGCTTGTGTGCATATGCTTAGGGCTTTTTCTGGAGGATAATTATCTTCTTCACAGACCCTATGAGACTAACAAGCAGTACATACCAGTAAATATTTATCAGATCAACATGAAGTGAGAATATACTTGGCACTGTAAA
The DNA here is from genome assembly GCA_008086565.1 of Thalassoma bifasciatum. Lineage (NCBI taxonomy): Eukaryota > Metazoa > Chordata > Actinopteri > Labriformes > Labridae > Thalassoma > Thalassoma bifasciatum. The sequence continues at coordinate 2,632 of RPOG01006394.1, read as the reverse complement.
ATAGTTTATATGTAATAAAATGGATGAATTGTTATTGGCTGTGTATCACTGACACCAATAAAATCTGAAGTAGCATTAAGGAAGATGACTGCATGAAATCTTACAGCCCTGCACAGGTCCAAAACATCACATTAACTGAAGTTAAACTGTCATAAAGTGCATGTCTCAGCATGCTGTGGCAACATGTGCATGAATGGTTTGAACAACGGACGGACCACTAGTGGAATGACAGAATAAAGATAAGTATTTTATTTTGGGGAGGGCAGATGCTCATGATGGTATCAAGGCCTTTCAACCGGACTTATCAGATAAAAAACACAACAGTGGTGTTTATTAGTATAGGAGCTGGGTGTGTTGATCTTGAGTGTGCTGATGTTTGTAAAACTCTCACATGAAGAGCTCAGACTACAGTGTACAAACACCCTCTGCTGGTGGGAGGCACTTCATGTTCCTGAACCTCAGAGTAAGGTTAAGAAAACACCAAATACTGTGTAATGAAGACTTCAGGAAGTGATGAGGATTTAACCAAGGGAAAAAAAAAAAAGTTATAGTTTGAAATACTCACACCACATTCAATGAAAGCTCTTTCACAATGAAGCAGAAACGAGTCAGCAAAGTGGAATGACTGAATTGTATTTAGACTTTTGTTTTTTAATTGGGACTTTTGAAAAGGTCTTCAATCAGATTAAGTTTCAAGCAAGATTTTACTGCTCGAATCAGTTTTTGAACTGAAAATGTCACTGTTACCGGAATTTGTGCTCACTTGTACATCTTTTCTATATGAAAGTGTTACATTGTGCTGTGAGGGGAGAGTTGGTATCTACACAGTTTTGTCTTTCAATCCAAAATGTGATGATTTTCAATTTGAGATCATTGTTTTTTACAGCACAGCATCATAAAACTTCATGAAATTGCATAACAAACCAAAAGTTAATATTTTGAGCTGTGTAATTTCAAAAACCATTCCAATACATTCATGTTTTAGTTCTAGAATCCCATTAACTGCACTTATCATAAATTAAAGTTAAATATTTTAAATCGCACCTGTAAGGGGAGAGGAAGTGAGAAACAAACAAAACACAGACAAAAACAATTGATTCTCCTTGTCAATTTATATTTCAACAATGTGAATGAATAAACCTTTTAAAAGTTTGATATTTAGTTTTAAAGTGTTTTTGATTAAATATTTATGCCAATTTCAACTTGTGGTTTTTCTTTCTATTTGAAGCATTTATAACCTTTCAAGTGATCCACAACAACCTGCGCCTTCATTCTAATATTTTCATGTTATGATAAATAATAATAAAACAATATTGGCTATGGCTGAAAAGAATCAACAGCAGTCGAGCTGAGTGAGAAGTGTTGCAGAAATCTGAGGACACCTGGTGGACATTTTGAGGATAGCAGATCCTTGGAGGAAGGACAGAGGCTGCCCTCACTGAAGCCAGGTAAGAAGAAACAGACCTCAGAGGCCGAATGATAAAAACAAAACACAAAAACACTTAAAGTTTTTCGGCCAATATGTACCTGGACACAATAAACGAGTTTTCATAACATCTTAAACTCAGGTCTGGAAACACAGAAACACATGTCCATCAGCTCCGCGTGGATACATGCTTCATGCTGACTGACACGTGAGGACCCGTGTTTACTAAAGACCCCTTATCTGCCCCGAAATGCCTGTGAAAGCTTTGCTTCTTTCAACCACAGATAAACCAACTAAAGATATCCTCAGCACAGGTCAATGTTGGTTTCCTTCGGCCCTTATTATAGGGTAGAAACCTCTAGGAGTCGGTGTTGTTGTAAGTCTCCCTTCTGACCAGTAGAGGGCAGCATTACACAACTGGGTGTCTGTTAAAGTGCACTTCAAGTTCCCAACTATGGCGCAGCTTCTCCTGAAATGGGTTATTAATCAAGTTTAATAAATCAATTCCGAGAAAGTCAACACTTTTGATAAAAAAGTCAAAACTATGAGGTAAAATGTCAAAATTTTAAGGTAATTAAGTCAAAATTTTGAGATGAAGTTAAAATTATGGGAAATCCCAAAATCTCTCAAAATTTTGATTATTAGGTAATATTTTTGACTTTATCCCCAGTTTTGACCTGATATCTCAAAATTTGAACATTTCAACTTTCCATCTCATAATTCTGGCTTAACTGTAAATTTTCAACTTTTATCTCAAAATGTCAACAATTTTATCTCTCAAAATGGTCTTTTTTCTTCAAAATTTGATGCAATACGGGCGAAATAATTAAATAAATAAATGAATAAATTAAAAAGTAAATAAATAAATAAATAAAAATTCTCAAGAAAGCCAATGTAATTTATTTATTTACTTATTTGTTTTTTTTTACTGGCTGAAATAGGCTTTCATGGCCTCTTCAGGATCTTGATGTTGATTAATTGTTTCCAAAAGAAAAGAAGAGACCAAATCAACATGATTAATAGTAAAAACCTTTATCTCTTTTTCCCTAGAAAGAGGGGGCATTAAAACATTGATGCTGATCAACTGAAATGAAGGAATCGGTTAAAATTTCTAAAACAAACAAACAGAAAAAGGCTGTATTTTTATTTTCTGCAGTCTGAAAATCTAAAACATCATATTTTGAAGAGCAGAAAATCAGTTATAAG